>QLNU02000938.1:0-13070 GCA_006491805.2 Dysdera silvatica | reverse complement strand
CAGTGTCCAGGAATCCATTGGAGAATAGCATATATTCCTGGAGTTTTTAACATTTTAAATAAGTTTTGGCATTCAAATACATCTTTTGAAATAGGGGACTTCCTTGAATCGATGGACAGTATTTCTGCTCTAGAGTCCGATAAGATGACCACCTTTTTATACTCGAGTTGCAGAGCTTCCAGTTGTTTCAAGACCACATGCACTGTAGTTACTTCGCCATCAAAGGCCATTCTAAAGTTTCCCACGGGTATCTGAAAAGCAAAAAGGTCACAGTACACCCATGCTCCAGCATTCGGAGAATCAGTCATAAATGATCCATCAGTGTAAACTCTGAGCCATTCAGGTTCAGGGTATCTATTGTCTCCAGGGCAAGGGCTTGTAATGTTTCAGGAGAACTGTCATTTTTATAGATAATTTGTTCTAGATTTAAGCTGGTATATATTAATCACCTCCATCTCCAACGGATTCTTGGAGGTGGGGGGATCCATAAACTCCTGAAATCTACTGTTCGATCAAGATATGTTCTTTGTTCTCAAACTTTCTGTATGAATCCATACTAGGTCTTAAGAATTCTAGGCACATTTTGGTAGTCTTTCCAATAGTAATCTCCAATTCTCACCAGTTTTTCGCACAATATTACCTGTTTCCTTTATAATGGATCCAATTGTATTATTTCCTGTTAGTAGAAGCATCAAGTGGATGGGCGTAGGCTTTACAACAACTGTTATTAATCTATTTGGCTCTGTAGAATCTCTAATTTTTGTAGAAATTGATTAGAAATCGTTATCAAGGGTTCTCAGCAATATGTAACGATAGGTAAAATAAATGACTTATAGGTGATGTTTAGGGTAGAACGTGCACAACCCCAGAGACAAACTAGCAAGTAAATGACTATTCCACAAACATTGTTACTTTTCGAAAAGGTGATAAGAAAAGCAGTAATCGTGAAAAATTAGCCTTGCTTTCCAACAGTCTTATATTTTGAAAGGTATTTTAATAGAAAAGGGGTACGGACATGCTAGGAATGAACATCTTCGAAATTTATTTTTTGATGAAATTTGCACTGATATTTTGAAATCTGGTCGATACCTCTTTCAGAAATGGATGGAGGTTACAACTGTCATTTTAATGCCTTTAGTCAAGGAATAATCTGTGGAATTGTGCCACATATAAGACAAGATGAATGGATGCAAGAATATGAGAATTGTGATATCCACCTTTATGGTGGATGAGGCGGTCCTATAGAAATTCTCATTGAAAAAGACGTAGCTGGCGAACTGATGACTAGGGGCTACAGATTGCTTTCTTCGAGTCTTACGGAAATAGAGCCTAAATGAGATAGGACTCTCCAGAGAAAGTCACTTTTATCATATGAGTATGAAAATACACGCACACAGTATTATTTGTTATATCGATATTATCTTAAAACACTCGATTCAGTTGAAATGTTAGATCCTTCAAAGGGAACGAAGCCTTAACTTCATGAACCTCAAAGGGAATATTTTTGGAGTACTATTAAAGTAGACGAAGTTAGTCATTTTATAATTCATTTGCCTTAGCTGGACGATTACCTTCCTTTACCAGGTAATTTTAATTTAGCTTTGAAAAGACTAGGTTCTACTATAAAAAAAACTCTAATGATTGAAAACTTTTGAAAAGAATATGGAGAATTTTTCAATGGAGGGAAACGAGATGGTTTTGAATAATAAATACCTAAAAACGAGATTGAGTCTCCTTGACATTATTTTCCGCATCTCCATGTTTTAAAGAAAAATATCACTACAAGGATCAGGCACATCTTTGATGCTTCGGCGAAACAAAAGGCAAATTTTAGACTCAACGAATATCTTGAAAAAGAATTACATCAAACAGATTAAATTTTCGGATTAAATGAACAGAAGTTAAAATTCTTAATCGTCATTAAAGCCCCTTTGACTCCAAAATTTTTACCTTCATGCTACGAGGTCACGTATGGTCGCAGTCGGCATAATGGGTGAAAAACAAGACTACAGAGTTCATCTGTTCCTTAGTACGTAGTTTTATTATTATGGTCTTGAATAGCATTTGTCTTGGTTTCGTTCTTAAGGTAGGAGTACACTAAAAAACAAATATGAGGGTTTTTGCGAAAAATTTTGAACGGGTGTCTACTTTAAAAAATAATAAAAATTTTAGAGTAGGCCAGCTGTTTCTGTTAACCTGGGTTTTAACTAAACGAATTTCGGTTTAGTTGGGTTCTACTGTATACCCAAATCCGCAACCAACACGAAATTATTATATAGGAGTCACTATGTTGGTGTTATTATTATTACTCACTGACAAGGGAAGGTCGGAAGGGTGGACGACGCAGATTTTAATGAGATTAGACTCATTTGAAAGCTCTCAAAAAATTATTAAGCACGTATTCGGGCATTTTTCAGAAGGGCCATAATATAGGTGTTATAGGGCCGGAGAAAGAAAAAATGGGACTATTTTCGGAGAATTTATAATGTCATATTTTCAAAAGCATTGAATATTTTTTTTTTTCTTTTTGCTTCATTACGTACCTTGTAGAAATCCATCGGATACGTGTTTCATGGTTTTTGGGGGAAGTAACTTATTAATAATGTTTTTTAAAGATTATAAAATGCATTCGGAAACGAGCAGCTCAGCGCCAGAATTCGCCAACTTGTTGGCTGCTTGGCGCATTTGCTGGTGTAGTATATATAATCAGTTATTTTTGAAGGTAGTATTAGAAAGTAATTTACATTCGAGAGTGTTGCATGACAGTTCATTTAAACTGTTTTTATATATCGTACGCATAATAAATTTTTAGTTTTGTGTTTAAAAAATTTAATTTCACATTCAACATATATTTTTATACTTCTTTAAAATTTATTAGTTTATAATTTCAATCTTTGTGATATATCTTATTATTTTAATATTAAGTGAAAGTTTAGCTTCTGCAGAAAACCGCAGAAAATTGAATTTTTGACAACTTAACTTTTTTTCCTGTTTACTGATTTTCGCTTTATACTTTAAAATGGATTTATTGGTCATAAATGCAATTAATGTTATTCGTCATTAGCAAAAAAAAAAAATCGTTTGGCGCAGTATAGCCCAGATGCTCTTGCGCCATAAAAAAGCCAAACAAACAAACAAAAAATAACCGAAGCAACGTATTCAAATTTCTTGAACATGTCCAGGGATATCACCGATTGTGAAAAAGTTACAGCTGTGGAACTTTTTAGTGTGTTGGAAAATTACTTAACAAAACCGCAACTTGAAGATGATGAAGAAGTCATCGAGATTTCCGAAAAAGATCCAGAACATTATTCTATACATGATGATAATGGGGTGGAAATAAAATGTGACCTAGTTATATAAGTATAGACGATAAGGAGCGTATGGTCGCTATTAAAAAAACTCATCCAACCTGGAAATGGAACACTTTAATCAAAAAGGGCTGTAAAAAAATGCCTAATCAGAAAACATATCTGCGTTTTAAAAAGGATATAGTAAACGGAGGGTCACTAATCGATATGTATAAAGCAATCGACATGGAAGTTTGGGAAAAATTTATGGAAATTAGGGACAAAATACTACGAGTTATACATGGTTCTGATATACGGAAATGGGCAATTGAAACTTCTTTACCTATCCCTAAATTAAAGTTTCTTGCCTCAAACACATGGGTAAAAGACTTTTGTAAACGCCATAGCATAACGTCTAGGAAGGTAACGAAAAAACTAATAACTTCTCCGGAAATGATCCGAAACGCTGCAACAAAATTTCAAACAGAGGTGATAAAACTATTTAAAAAATATCCTCCCCGTTGCATATTTAATACCGATCAATGTGGATTCAATTACGAATTAACAGATAGTCTAACGTTTTCTTTCCGAGGGGAAAAAATAACATTGGGTTATGCATCATGTCCAACTAATCAGTGTACTCACTCGTACACCGTACAATATTTAATAAATACCGATGGCAAAGTTGTTGGTGATGCTTTTTTATGTTTACAGGAAAACACAGGCCAATTTAGAAAAAGAATCCAATCTTCTGTGTTTAAAGCGCCAAATGTAACTATAACTTGCAGCTCATCAGGAAAATTAACGACAACCCTATTTCAGCAATTTTTGGACGAGCACTTTTTCAGAAATGTGACTGAAAATTTTGTCCTTTTGTGCCATTCTTGAAGTGTCCATAGAAATCCGTGGATTTTTGAAACGAGGTACAGCATTGGGGGAAGCCAGATGGGGTAGTTAAAATTATTCCTCAACAGACAACTCCCATTTACCAACCTTTAGACCGCTTTTTTTTAGAGAAATAAAGTACATAGCGCGAGAAATATATCGCTACTTCAAAATATCTGCTGATGGTTCTGAATTAACAATTCGAAATAATATTATCCAATTGCAGTCCTTGATACACTTCCAAATGTGTGATGATAATTTTCAACCCATGATCAAATACGCATGGTTTGCATCTGGGTTATTAAAAGATGAAAAGCCTGATTTTTTAAATGTTCACCAAATTTGTTTCACATTCAGAGGAAACGTTTGTGATAAAATACCTAATTACAAAAATTCTCTTTTTATTCTATGTAGCTAGCCACTGCAGGAAAAATTTATGTTTTTCATGCTTTTGGGATTTTCATACAATTGATTGTGAAAAATCTTGATATTCGATAAAAATTGTAATAAATACATTTCTCTTTCTTAAATAAAAATACTGAAAGTTCAATTGCATTTATGTTCCTTCCTTCTAATGATACGAATCTTGATTTTCTTTTATTACTTTACCTTCTTTAAAACATCGCAATTTTTGATATTTTTATGTCATTATCATAAGTATACAGGAAAAAGAAATACAACGTACTGTATTCGCCAAGCAGCCAACAAGTTGGCGAATTCTTGCGCTGGACTACTCGTTTCCGCGTGCAATTTATAACCTTTAAAAACATTATTAATAAGTTGCTTTTCCAAAAACCGTGAAACACGTATCCGATGGATTTCTGCAAGGTACCCAATGATGCAAAAGGAAAAAGAATATTCAATACTTTTGAAAATATAACATTATAAAATCTCTGAAAATAGTCCAATTTTTGCTCTTTCCGGCCCTATAATACATATATTTATCTCCATTCTGAAAAATGCCCGAATACCGGTCTAACAATTTTTTGAGAGCTTTCAAATAAGCCTAATGTCATTAAAATCCGCGTTGTCCACCCCACGACCGTCCCTTGTAATATTTAATTAATATTATTATTCACTGAGTTACTACGCCATAACACCGTTTTAGTAAGGAAATTTTATAGCCAAGATTCGAAATTAATTTTATTTAAAGACAACAGAACATAGCAAGAAAGAAAAATTTTTTTGAATGGTATTTTAAAGAACTTCTGGACTCGTGCATGACACATAAAAATATTAAAATACAAGCGATTTGCTCATTCATAAAGGACACTGTGACAATATCTATATTATTTTATATTATTAATTATAGATTTCTACTTGTTTCATGTCTATTTCTGTATAAAAATTTTCTGTAAAATTTATTCTTGCAATGTAGGTAAGTGTTTTGATATCAGGTTTGAGAATTATAGTAAGCTTTTTCTAGCTGTTGTATGCATATTTATTGAGTTCTCTATGTTCAAAAAACTTTTTGTATTTATTATTGTTCAAATTATATTTGTGTATATACGTTATGCATATTTTGTTTAATTTATATATATATTATGCATATTTTGTTTTATTGGTGTATATATATTATGCATATTTTGTTTAATTTGTGTGTGTATCATCATCATCATCATATTCAACCATTATCTATCCACTGCTGGATGAAGGTCTCTCCAAATGCTTTCCACACAAGTCTATCCTGAGCAATTCGCTTCCACGTCACCCCAACCTGTTTTCTTATTTCATCCACCCATCTAGTTTGAGGACGTTTTCTAGGTCTTCGGTGGTCTCTTGGAATCCAGTTCAGAATTTCTGTTGTCCATCGTTGATCAGTTCTTCTTGCAATATGCCCAGCCCATCGCCATTTCAGCCCTTTTACTTTAACAATGATGTCCTCTACTCTAGTTTGCTCTCTCACCCAAGTGTTTCTTTTTCGATCTCTCCTAGTTATTCCAAGCATGCACCTCTCCATGCTCCTTTGCGTTGTCTGTAACTTTCGTATTGCTCCAACTGTTAGACTCCATGTCTCTGATCCATAAGAGAGGACTGGCAATACACACTGGTTGAAGACCTTTCTTTTTAGACACAAAGGCAATTTCCCCTTCAGGATAAAACTGTTTCTTCCAAATGCACTCCAGCCAAGTTTAATACGTCTGTTGAGTTCTTTCATAATGTTGCCATCCATTGAAATCAGCTGGCCAAGGTAAATATATGAATCAGCAATTTCTAGCTCAGTGTTGTCAACTTGTATTTTTGTTTCCTCTACAAAATTATTGAACATGATCTTAGTTTTTTGTAGGTTCATCTTGAGTCCAACTTCTTTACTTCTAGTTGAGAGCTCTTGTACCATGTCTTGGAGTTCTGATGGGTTCGTTGAAAAAATAACAATGTCATCAGCAAACCGCAGATGATTTAAATATTCACCATTTATTTTTATTCCCTTGTTATTCCAATTTATCAGCTGAAAAATCATCTGTAAAGCTGAAGTAAAAAGTTTTGGAGAAATGGTATCTCCCTGCCTCACACCTTTACCAATTTTGATAGTTTTGGTATCTTTATGTAACCGAAATTTTGCACTTGCATTTTTATACACACGTTTCACCATGTCAATGTACACATCCTCAATGTCTGTTGATCTTAAAGAGTTGATGACTGCTGATGTTTTAATAGAGTCAAAGGCCTTCTCATAGTCAATAAATGCAACACACAATGGAAGTTCATATTCATGTGTTCTTTCAATTAATTCTCTTAATACTTGAATATGGTCCACTGTACTGAATCCACTTCGAAATCCAGCTTGTTCTCTTGGTTGAGCTGCATCTAATTTTTTCTGCAGGCGATGTGTTAGCACTTTTGTGAAGATTTTATAAATAGCAGGTAACAAGCTAATTGGTCGGTAATTTTTCAAATCCTCTTTATCACCTTTTTTATGCAAAAGAATTACTGTTGCAGAATCCCATTGGTTTGGTATGTTACCGCTGTTAAGACATTTGGTAAAGAATTTTGCAAGTATGTCTTCTACATATTCTCCAGCTTCTTTTAGGATATCTAATGTAATACCATCATCACCAGGGGCTCTTCCTTTCTTCATATTTTTTATTGCAAATGAAACTTCTTCTTTTAAGATTTTAGGAGCTGTTCCTTCGACTATTTCAATGTCTTCGTTTAATCCACTGTTACTTTCGTATAGATTTTTGTAGAATTCTTCAACTCTTCTAAGTATTTCTTCCCTATTTCTTGTTAGGGTGCCATCCTTTCCTTTTAATGCACACAGGTTTTAGTGGCGTGTAATTTGCATCTGCTTGTATTATGGCTTGGATGAGTGGCGATCGGGGACTCTTCAACTGGAAGTATTGCCTCATGCTCTGGATCTGCTTGTCATGTAAGTCTTTGAGGTCCGCTTGTCCGCGTCCTCCTTCTTCCCGGGGTAGTGTTTGCCGTTCAATTGCCGTTGCAGGGTGTAGTTGTCCGGCTCTTCTCTGGATGGTTCTCATTTTCCGCTGGAGTTGTTCTAGTTCAGTGTTGGACCATTTGATGATCCCGAAGGAGTAGGTGAGCACTGGTACCGCATATGCGTTAATTGCTTGCGTGGTGTTCTTCCCGCTCAGTTTCGTCTTCACAATGCTTCTAAGTCTTTCTTGGAATGCTTGCGTGAGCTGGACCTTGACTTTCTTGTGCTCCTGCTGCCGTTTTTGCATTATCCCTAGGTATTTGTAGGTTTCGCCCTCATCCCAGGTCTTCAGTAGTCTCCCGTCTTCGAGTTCGATGCCTGGTAAATCTTCTTTGCTATTCTTCTGTATTTTGCACTTATATATATATGTATGTATTATATGTATATATTATGTATATATATATATGTGTATATATATATATATTATATAGCTCCACGTGTGATTAAGGGTTAAGGAGTTTAATTTTCCTAATTTTGCTTCTCAACAGTTCAAAAGATACATTGATGGGACATTAATCTTATCCTAGTTGACCAATAGAGCAGCCTTGGGAAGTAAAATCTCTAAACCTATTATGAGTAGAACAAGATTTTTAGTAAATAAAGTTAATAAATTTAATATTATAGGCTTAGTAAATTTAATTAAACGAATGTTATGACGTTTCGGGCGGAGTTTGGCCATCTCTCGTTAGGAAAACATATGATCTAAAACTGTTTTGTTTGGGTCATACGTATCCCTGGTGAGCGGCCTTCGAAGTCCTTTCGAAACATACATTGTGATTTTCGCTCAATTAAATTTACCAGCCCACAACGTTGGATTTCTTCTTTAAGTTACAGTGTCATATTTAAGATTTCCAGTATCCATATTTTCAGTAAATTGTAAGGTTTCTAAACAGTATTACTTTTTTAATATTTTTGGGCATAAAGACCGAAGAGAAGGAAACTGCAAACAGCCATAATTGGATTTATAAATAGCACGTAAATAATAACTTAATGATATTTAGTAAATACTTTCTGATTTCTTCGAATACATTCATTAGATTTTTTCTTTCAATATAATTTTATTTTTAAATTCAAACATATATTTGCTCTTTGAAGATCGGTATGAAGTATGTGACGGATAATATCACGTTCAAGTTGGAGTATTTTAGATACAGTTAAAAATATTGGCCATATGAAAACGGTGTTTTTTTTATCGAATTTCGAAAAGGTTCTTATCTGAAGAAGGGCTTTCTCGCCTTAAGAAACCGGAGAGATGAAAGGAGGGAGAGAGAGAGAGAGGAGAACGCAAATCTTATCGTTTACGCTCAATGATCTTTGTATTTCAACACATTTTACTTAAACTGTCGTTAAAGCAGGTATGTACATGTTTGGATGTAAATGCGTGTACAAGGCACTTAAAACCATGCGAAGGTGTCTTTGGGATGTACCTTTGGTTTCAGCACATTTTGTTGAATCTCCTCTAATAGTTGAAAACCTTATTCCTTCAAGGCTCTTCAGCAATGGAAACAGGTGCCAATTCAAGTGGACGCCAGATCAGAGAAAGGAGGACGAAAGCGCACATCCCTTTTGGCTTGAACCAACAGATGGCTTCTAGATGTGGTCGCGTTAATGGCAGGTTTCGCCATGAACCCTTTACTGCATGCTGAGGCCTCACTCGCCGAATCCGTTTCACAAGGCGATCCAAAATTTCAACGTACTTAAGTCCATTCAATGTGCTTGCTTCGGGTAAAAATTCGTTATGAATTATGCCTGCAGTATAAAAAAACCAAACCAAATGAGCATTGTCTTTATGTAAGATTTTTCGCTTCAGACTTTTTTTACTTCTGTGAGCTCACACCCCACTACTCCATGTTCTTCCTCTTTGATTCGGGGTCGTACCTGACGCACCAACTCTCATCGCGGGTAACAATACGATTACGGAAAGTGGGGTCATTATCTGCAATGTCAATGAATTCCCCGCATGTGTCTAAACGTTCTTATTTTTGTTCTACACGCAAATGGTGAGGCACTAGACGCGAACAAAGTTTACGTTTACCCAATTTCTCAGTCAAAATTGCAAACGCCGTGCCAACAGTAACTTCAGTCTCCTCTGCTAACATTCGTGCTCTCTGTCGACGGTCTGTAACTAACAGGTCCTTCAATTTTTGAATGTGATCCTCATCGTTCGTAGTAGCAGGTCTTCCACGCTGTCACGGCATTCATGAAACCATCGATACCATTCGTACACACACTTTAAAGATACAATATCTTGTCCATACACCGCTAAAAGCATTTGATGACAATCTTTAGCTAACATTACGAGTTTAAAACAAAATCGCATATTAACACGTTGATCCGTGTTTTTGTTTTTTTACAAAGCCACTACAGTATGCTGTACTTCCAACTTACGCGTAACAAAACAAAATGCCGGAACAAAACGCTGCTTGTCTAGACAACTACGCACATACAGCTGCATGCGTTGCAGGTGCACTTCACTCAATTTTTACCAGCGTGCAAAGGTCATTCACCAAACTTTTTGAATGGCGGTTGTATTTAAGGTGCACAGGCAGCAGAGATCATGCTGCGCCTGCGCCTGTAGTTTTTCAAGGAATCACAACCCGTTAAGGCCTAGGAGATCAACCTTCAGACTGCACTGAGCAGATAGTCTGTAAACAAGCATTGTTTGGGTACTGTTGGGAGTCGAACTCGTATTAACGGCACGCTTAGGGAATGCATTATTATTATTATTACTGAACAACTGAAGGGCACCTTTTTTTCCAGGTTTTAAACTTGGCAGTATAACATAATAAATAAGTAACCCTGCCGTAGTGCAGTACTAGTAACAACAAGTACTAGCATATTATGTGTGCCGTGAACCCAGCTTCAATTCCTAATGGTGCCAAAATGGAAGGCTTGTCGACAAAATGTTCACTGAAAATCACGGATTTGTACCTTAGGCCGTATGAATAGCGGGCATATACTCTATTCTATGCCACCGTGGCCAAATTTATATTGGCCAAACACGAAGATAACTGCATCTCAGATTAAAGGTTAAAAAGCTTATGTCAGAAAGCAAGAATTCCATAAATCGGCTCTGGCAAAAAACTCCACGGGAATTCGTACACAAGTTCTTATTCTCCTCCAATGCATATATTATTTAAAAAGTCAACTTAAGGTTTGAACTTAGCTTCTTTGAGACGTTCACATGATGTCAAACAACAACTTTACAGTTATTGACTAACTTGAGTAACACTACCTCATCTACTTAGAAAAACCTCTTGTGCCTTACAGCTAGATACAATAGATACACTTAGTTCCTTATCAACTTAAAGTTTCCAACCGACGTGATGGCAACACCGATCAACAGCACGGACATAAACAAAAGTCACCATGCTCTGATGATGATGGCCACATGCTGTCAAAACAGATATTAGCAACAACGTTTGTAATACAACGTTTTATAAATTAGCTGAACTAATAAATTTTGTGTAATTTTTGCTTCTATTTGAACAGTGCAGTGTGTTGCCAATAAACGGAATAGTATCCTAATTTTTTTTTTAAACAAACTAACAGTATTATATGCGCTTAAATTTATTTGGTAGTTTTTTTCCATAATATTCTACTCCCGCAGGTATTCTATATTATTTCTATATATTTCGGACCTTAATTTTGAGAAATTTTATTGATATTACTTTCTTTAAAAAACTTGATCTTCTACTCATTTATTTATGTATAATTGTTTCCATGTGTTTGTGTTCGGTCATTCACTCTCTCAAACATTCATTTTTATACATAAAGATAGGCGTTAATATATTCTATTAGCAATATACTATACTGTGCAAATAATCTATTCCAATCTATGATATTTTTTTTGTCACTTTTTCTAAGAAGTCCCTTTTTTTTTGCAATGATTCTATCATTTTTATATTTCCTTTTACTCGTAACCCCATATATATATATATATGTACAATTATAATATAATAAATAACTACATACAAATGGCTATTACAAATCAATTAGAATTTTCTTTGAGGGTGTTACATGACAAAAAGTTGATTTCCTTATTGATCTTTTTACTAACTTCCTTTATATGTTTATTCCAATTAAGATTTCTATTATTAAATAAAATTAAACACATTATCACAGTTAAAATAAATACGATGGTTTATAGCTATTTCGGAAGCGCGTTTAGGCTTCCTTCTTCAGAACCCTAGTTACACTAATGTGGCACACGTGCTAGAAAGACTGTCGATGCCAAATTGCTAGTCCAAAATTAGTTCGGGTAAACCAGCAAATTTGGCTCGCATCGAAGAAGAACTGTACCCGCTCCATCTCAAACTGTCTGCAGGTGTATCTAATTTTAATTCTTTTGATCAGAAAAGCTTTGAAAAATGTTTGGTTATTTCCGCGCACCTTCATTCCAGACATTCAATCAAATTTTCGAAGCTTATTGATACTCCACCGACCACCCAACCACCAGTAATTCAGAAGGCGGTTCTTAACCTTTCTAAGGTTCCACTTTCCGAAAAACAACTGAACCTGCTGTCTTTGAACTCCAATTTTTGCATTTCAAAACCCGTTCATCCTAAAAGATTTATCTCTCCTGTGGAACGTGCTCTACAGTTCAGCAAAATCAACTGCGGCCAAAAAGAGGTACTGAGGCATCTGGTGGCGGAAGCTTTGTCCTCTAACTCCAAGCCGAAACCTAACATTCCTATCTCGGACCAACGTGTGATCAGGGATTTGTATTCAAACAATAATTTGATTATCACTAAAGCAGACAAAGGCGGGCAGATGGTGGTTATGGACAAAGAGAAATACATTGAAGGAGTCGACAACCTCATCAGTGAAGGTCCTTATAAAGCACTCAAAAAAAACCCATCTTCCGCTCAACTCTCTAATGTTAGTAAAATAGTCCAGTCATCAAACATCTTGGATCCCAAAACGAAGAAATCCGTAGTTCCTTCTATTGCTAACGTCGCAAGACTGTATTGCCTCCCGAAGGTTCATAAACCCGGCATTCCATTGCGGCCCATAGTCTCCAACATCAGTACTGCAACCCATCCCCTAGCCAAATTTCTCGTTCGCAGATTTTCTCCGCTCCTGGCTAACAACCATTATACTGTCCTTAATACTTCAGAATTCATTTCCAAATTAAAGTCCTCTTCTTCTTTCGCTTCTTCAAAAATGGTCTCGTTCGATGTCAAAAGCCTTTTCACAAATGTTCCCGTTCAGGGAGCTCTTGAAGCTCTTATCTTTCGTATGAAAGAATTTCATTTTGCTGATGCTGAAATCCAGGAATTCGTCAAATTTACTGAGATCTGTATCACACAGACTTGCTTTTCTTTCCGGGATCAATTATTTTCGCAAACTGATGGCCTTGCCATGGGAAATCCTCTTTCACCCATTTTATGTGATATTTAGATGCATTATGTCGAAGAGGATATTCTCAATCTCATACCATTTAAACTGTGGAT
>QLNU02000930.1:0-11129 GCA_006491805.2 Dysdera silvatica | reverse complement strand
CTACATATTCTCCAGCTTCTTTTAGGATATCTAATGTAATACCATCATCACCAGGGGCTCTTCCTTTCTTCATGCTTTTATTGCAAATGAAACTTCTTCTTTTAAGATTTTAGGAGCTATTCCTTCGACTATTTCAATGTCTTCGTTCAACTCACTGTTACTTTCGTATAGATTTTTGTAGAATTCTTCAACTCTTCTAAGTATTTCTTCCCTATTTCTTGTTACGGTGCCATCCTCTCCTTTTAATGCAATGATGTGTTTCTTCCCAACAGATAAACTTCCTTTAACAAACCTAAGGCTCTTGTTATTTTCAATGGCTTTCCTTACTAGCTCACAGTTGAATTTTCTTATGTCTTCTTTCATGCTTTTGCGCAGAGTTTTGCAAAGTTCTATATACTCAATCCTGGAACTGGTATTTCGATTGTCCACCTTCATATCTCTTCGTCTTTTCGTGAGCTGTTTCGTCTTCTCAGATAATTTGCTATTGTGCTTTTTACATGTTACACCACCAATTTCCCCAGCAGTTTCAACTATTGTCTTAACAATGTTTTCATTTGCTTCTGAGATATCACTTTCATCAATAAGTCCTTCCAGTGCAGAAAAGCGATTTTTTAATTCCAACTTGAATGCCTCGGTATTTACTTTCAGTTTCATTAGATCCACCCTCTTACTTATTTGTTTCCTAATGAGCTTCTGTCGTTCTAATTTAGTATTTAAGTGCATTTTACATCTCACCATTCGATGATCACTTCCAGTATTAAATCTGTTCAGTACACTGCAATCTTCAATAATTGATTGCTTGTTTGCCAGGATATAGTCAATTTCACTAGTTCCCCCATTTGGGTGTTTCCATGTCCATTTTCTTTGCGGTTTCTTCTTAAAAAATGAATTCATGATGCTAAGGTTTTCAGCTTCTGCAAATTCGATGAGTTGATCGCCACGTTCATTCCTTTCCCCATATCCGTATTTACCAACCGATGTCTCTCCTTGTTCCTGTTGTCCAATTCTTGCATTGAAATCCCCCATGATGAGCTTGATATGTTGTTTCCCTTTGGTGTGTAACTCTTTGATTTCTTCATAAAATTCTTCAACCTCTTCGTCGGTATGGCTTGATGTTGGTGCATATACCTGTACTATTTGAAGTTGGTATCGCTGGGTTAGTTGAACAACAAGCCTCGCTGCTCGATCTGATGTACTTTCAACTTCCAGAAGACAGTCTTTAATTCTTTTGTTGATTAAGAAGCCAACACCACTTGTTCTTCCAGTTTCCGTTCCTCTATAATAAAACAAATGTCCGCTTTTCAGTTCCACCAACTCTTCACCTTTTCTTCTAACTTCACTGAGTCCTACAATGTCCCATTTGATCTTGTCTAGTTCCTCTTCCAATTCTTGAAGTTTTGCTTCAGAAGCAAGGGATCGTCCATTATACGTTGCCAAGGTCAATAACAAACGGCAGCCTGGGCCATTCCAGTGATTCTTAGCACCCCCTGCTTTCATGCCACGCTGACCGCTACCTTGATCAGGAGCACTCCAGCACCTGGAGACTAGGGGCCATGGTTTCTGGTGTGTCAACATAATGGAGGAATTAGCCATAATTTCACCACGCTGGCTAGACGGGTTGGTGAATTAGCCCTCCCCTTCCGCCTTTCTATCCGTGCAGCAAATATTAATTTGCCACATAAATAGAAAGCTCAGCCTGCACCACTTGAAGGCGGGGTAGGACACTAGGTTACTGGCCTGACCGGTTCCACACATCGTCACATGCGTTCAGCGTGTGGGTCTCCTTCCAGTTAGATACCAGCAACCCTTTTGCAAGCCATATATATATATATTGTACCATTTTTCCTAAGTATATAATGCCTATCCTTTTTTATTTTAGTCTGCAAAATTGTATTTCTTCAGTCTTTGAGGGTATTCGGCAGTGTTCAGTGGAACGGATAACAAGTTTTTCATACCATGACGTCCCTTCGAGTCGAAATAATTTCCTAAGGCAATACTCACTGTTTTTGGAGAGAAAAGAGTTCCAGAGACAGAAATTTTATATTTTTGAATACACTTTTTTTTTACGAATAAAGGAGATTTTTATATGACTAAAAAAAGCAAAATCTTTGGAATAGGAATAAACTAATTTAATGATAACTTCACAGTAATATCATTTAGAAAAATGAATAATTTAATAAATCGTCACAAGAAATAGATGCATAAATTTTAACTCAATGATTTAGAATCAAAATTTATTTAACCCATAAATAAAAAACGTTAACACATCCATTTCGATATGATTCTAATGAGAATTTTTTTTTAGATTTAGGGAGTATTCATATGAATAGGTTAGAAATGGGGAAAGCAGTAGCTTGTTACGAAGCTCCCTTCCAAGTAGTTACGGTATTCCATAAATCGTAGTTTCCATTTCGGTTGTCTTAATTTCACATTATTTTATAGATTTAATGAATTGGAGAGAAGTAATTTTATTTTTAGTGAACTAAAAAAACAAATAATTTCTATGTAAACATGGCCTCCTTTGTAAAATTGCGTTATTGGACAGAATGAAGCTTTGAGTTAAATCATGCAATTAATTAAGATATGAAGGTCGTAAGAGAGTTTAGTCACAAGAGAGTTCTAATTATTTAATTTATTCGTTTTAATGCTTATTTTATTTATTTTTTGTGAAATAATTTTGTCATGCTATTAGAAAGTTTGTGTTTTTCATTATTGGGATATAGACAATGTCCTCTGCTAGCATTAGCATACGAAGAAGGGGAAAAAACTCGAGTGTGGAAGGGCTTGCCGTATACTGTGAACATCGTAGTTTTGTCTAGGAAAAAAATATATTTGTAAATAGTTTAAAGAACGTTTTCGTAATTGGAGATAGCTGTGTGTCTAAGATTTCAATATGAATGAAAAAACCTAGGCGCCATGTTCACAAGGAACCTAGAAGTTATGTTCAGTAGAAACCTAGACTCTATGTTCACAAGAAACTTAGACTCCACGTTCATAAGAAACCTAGACGCCATGTTCACAAGAAACCTAGACTCCATGTTCACAAGAAACCTAGACTCCATGTTCACAAGAAACCTAGATGCCATGTTCACAAGAAACCTAGGCGATATGTCACAAATCATGTTCATGGTTTATTCGCAATGTCTCAAGGTGTCGTGGACTTAAGTTGAACTTAGATATCACTGCCGTTGTTTTGGGCCGGTAATTGCATTGTTCGTTTCTGTTTTTAAAAGGAACAAAAATAAAAGAGAAATTTAATTTTAGATTTACTTTACTTTTGTTTTTGTTTTTGCATATGTATTTATTGTGCTGGTTATGTATTTAGTCTATATATTTTCTGCTGTATATCGCCATATTTACACCCCCATCGGCGGATTTTGAAACAAAATATTCTGCGGTATCCCTCTCGTCATTCTTTGCGTAGTATAATCACAAATTTTGGAGTCATTCCGCTTATTAATTAGAGCTATAAAGAACTGTGAATGGGGAACTTGGGTCATAATTATCCTGCATGTTAACGGATTCTCACTTGTTTTTTTTTTGTCAATGAGCTGCACATCGTTCTGCGAAATGATTTTCTTTCTTTTTGTTTTTAATTTCACCAGGTATTGGTAAGTTTGTGTTGGGTATCCGGTGAATAGATATTAGTTGAACGGTAAAAAATTATTTCAGCAAGATATAATTTTTTCATATTTTTAAAAATCATAGGATAAAAAAAAAATATGCAAGTCGTGGAATTCCCACCAAGTGTGCACAGAAAAAATGGACCTCTAGAAACAAGAATTTAAAACAAGACAATGCTGAAACTGACGTTTAATGACTAGTCACTAGTAAAATATTCTAGTGAAGTGATTATACGGCTCACACTGTAGTGCCAATCTTCGGGCTTGATCATCTATGGATAAACGGGATTTTACTAAAGGATTCTTCACTAGAATTCTTTCACTAAAAGATATCGTGCAAGGCATATCTTAGTGAAAGGACACTGATTGAGAAGCAAAAGTACGTGTTAGCTCATGGTAAATAAAGATTATTTTATCATCACTAGAATTAGGATGAAAATATATTGTCCATGCACGCAATCGGTACAACCAAGCATATTAAAAAACAGTGTGCTTCGCACTATCATGTTTCTTTATTTATTTATTCTTCTTTATTTATAATTCTTTCTTTATTTATTAATGGCCGCTTCATTATTATTAATTAGCCCCTTCTGCGGTTTGCTAATTTGGTGTGAAGGTAAGTCGAACTATGTAATCTGTCATTGCATTTTCAACAATTTTATTCATTCAGCAAGGGAGAATACGTTATATATATATTATGCGTATTAAAATTTTAATCTATTTTCAGTAATTCATATATATTTCTATCGCTGCAAATTGGGATTGGGAAACTTATTATCATGTATCCTTACTGTTATCTAAGACAAAATATTTAATATTGTCCATAAATAATCATTAATAATAATTTTGTTTCTGTTATCAGTTCATGAAAAACTGGTTCATGTAATATCCATGGTTATTTTATTTCTGCGTTAATAAGCGAATCAATGAAAGTTAGATGGCATGTAAAACTTGTCTATCTACAACGATATATTAGGGACTTGGGGGGTTGGAAATATATTTTATAGGCAGTATATCTTCAAAACTTCAGGAATTGGAAGAGGAACTAGACAAGATCAAATGGGGCATTGTAGGACTCAGTGAAGTTAGAAGAAAGGGTGAAGAGTTTGTGGAATTTAAAGTGGACGTTTGTTTTATTATAGAGGAACTGAAACAGGAAGAACAAGTGGTGTTGGCTTCTTAATCAACAAAAGAATTAAAGACTGTCTTCTGGAAGTTGAAAGTACACCAGATCGAGCATCGAGGCTTGTTGTCTGGAAATCCAACCTCCAGCGATACCAACTTCAAATAGTATAGGTATATGCATCAAGCCATATCGACGAAGAGGTTGAAGAATTTTATGAAGAAATCAAAGAGTTACACAACAAAGGGAAACAACATATCAAGCTCATCATGGGGGATTTCAATGCAAGAATTGGACAACAGGAACAAGGAGAGACATCGGTTGGTAAATACGGATATGGGGAAAGGAATGAACGTGGCGATCAACTCATCGAATTTGCCGAAGCTGAAAATCTTAGCATCATGAATTCATTTTTTAAGAAGAAACCGCAAAGAAAATGGACATGGAAACACCCCAATGGAGGAACCAGCGAAATTGACTATATACTGGCAAACAAGAAATCAATTATTGAAGATTGCAGCGTACTGAACAGATTTAATACTGGAAGTGATCATCGAATGGTGAGATGTAAAGTGTGCTTAAATACTAAATTAGAACGACAGAAGCTCATTAGGAAACAAGTAAGTAAGAGGGTGGATCTAATGAAACTGAAAGTAAATACCGAGGCATTCAAGTTGGAATTAAAAAATCGCTTTTCTGCACTGGAAGGACTTATTGAAGAAGTTGACATCTCAGAAGCAAATGAAAACATTGTTAAGACAATAATTGAAACTGCTGGGGAAATTGGTGGTGTAACCTGTAAAAAGCACAATAGCAAATTATCTGAGAAGACGAAACAGCTCATGAAAAGGCGAAGAGATATGAAGGTGGACAATCGAAATACCAGTTCCAGGATTGAGTACATAGAACTTTGTAAAACTCTGCGCAAAAGCATGAAAGAAGACATAAGAAAATTCAACTGTGAGCTAGTAAGGAAAGCCATTGAAAATAAGAAGAGCCTTAGGGTTGTTAAAGGAAGTTTGTCTGTTGGGAAGAAACACATCATTGCATTAAAAGGAGAGGATGGCACCGTAACAAGAAATAGGGAAGAAATACTTAGAAGAGTTGAAGAATTCTACAAAAAACTATATGAAAGTAACAGTGGATTAAACGAAGACGCCGAAATAGTCGAAGGAACAGCTCCTAAAATCTTAAAAGAAGAAGTTTCATTTGCAATAAAAAATATGAAGAAAGGAAGAGCCCCTGGTGATGATGGTATTACATTAGATATCCTAAAAGAAGCTGGAGAATATGTAGAAGACATACTTGCAAAATTCTTTACCAAATGTCTTAACAGCGGTAACATACCAAACCAATGGGATTCTGCAACAGTAATTCTTTTGCATAAAAAAGGTGATAAAGAGGATTTGAAAAATTACCGACCAATTAGCTTGTTACCTGCTATTTATAAAATCTTCACAAAAGTGCTAACACATCGCCTGCAGAAAAAATTAGATGCAGCTCAACCAAGAGAACAAGCTGGATTTCGAAGTGGATTCAGTACAGTGGACCATATTCAAGTATTAAGAGAATTAATTGAAAGAACACATGAATATGAACTTCCATTGTGTGTGGCATTTATTGACTATGAGAAGGCCTTTGACTCTATAAAAACATCAGCAGTCATCAACTCTTTAAGATCAACAGACATTGAGGATGTGTACATTGACATGGTGAAACGTGTGTATAAAAATGCAAGTGCAAAATTTCGGTTACATAAAGATACCAAAACTATCAAAATTGGTAAAGGTGTGAGGCAGGGAGATACCATTTCTCCAAAACTTTTTACTTCAGCTTTACAGATGATTTTTCAGCTGATAAATTGGAATAACAAGGGAATAAAAATAAATGGTGAATATTTAAATCATCTGCGGTTTGCTGATGACATTGTTATTTTTTCAACGGACCCATCAGAACTCCAAGACATGGTACAAGAGCTCTCAACTAGAAGTGAAGAAGTTGGACTCAAGATGAACCTACAAAAAACTAAGATCATGTTCAATAATTTTGTAGAGGAAACAAAAATACAAGTTGACAACACTGAGCTAGAAATTGCTGATTCATATATTTACCTTGGCCAGCTGATTTCAATGGATGGCAACATTATGAAAGAACTCAACAGACGTATTAAACTTGGCTGGAGTGCATTTGGAAGAAACAGTTTTATCCTGAAGGGGAAATTGCCTTTGTGTCTAAAAAGAAAGGTCTTCAACCAGTGTGTATTGCCAGTCCTCTCTTATGGATCAGAGACATGGAGTCTAACAGTTGGAGCAATACGAAAGTTACAGACAACGCAAAGGAGCATGGAGAGGTGCATGCTTGGAATAACTAGGAGAGATCGAAAAAGAAACACTTGGGTGAGAGAGCAAACTAGAGTAGAGGACATCATTGTTAAAGTAAAAGGACTGAAATGGCGATGGGCTGGGCATATTGCAAGAAGAACTGATCAACGATGGACAACAGAAATTCTGAACTGGATTCCAAGAGACCACCGAAGACCTAGAAAACGTCCTCAAACTAGATGGGTGGATGAAATAAGAAAACAGGTTGGGGTGACGTGGAAGCGAATTGCTCAGGATAGACTTGTGTGGAAAGCATTTGGAGAGACCTTCATCCAGCAGTGGATAGATAATGGTTGAATATGATGATGATATATATATATATATATATATACATAGCTTCAAACAGATATCATATACAAAAGAGAAATAGTTTTTAATTCTCATTTTCACAAAATGAAACGAGAATCCCTGATATTGCCCTTTTTTTTAATTAAAAGGTCAAAAATAATGCAATAGCCGGCGAACGGTCGCGTCTGGGAATGATTGTCCAGGTGTGGGGCATCTTTTACGTCTCTGACAGAAAAGTCGCTGCACTTGGAAAATATCTTACAAAATACTTACATACGGTAGAGTCTCGCTAATCCGTACTTGATGGGACCGGACCCCGTCCGGATCACCGAAAGTCCGGATTAAACGGAATGAGCTTTCAAATGACTGTAAAACAAGTTCTAGATGGGTCAAACTACTAAAATCGATGTTTTTGTCATAAAAATGACCTTTTCAGCCTCAGTACTAAAACGTGGGCCTACTTTTCTAACCTACGAATTGATTTAGGATAAAAAAAAAATCTTATTGGTTATGAAATTCAAAGTTTATTGATTGTACGGTACTAAAGAAAACATATAGTAGGTTTTAAAATTGATGCACGCTTTTTGACAACATTTTAATTTTAGTCAAGTCTGGATTAATAGAATGTTCGGACTAGCGGGGTCCGGATTAGCGAGGCTCTGCATAACTTTATTTCTGTAATAGCGACGAATCGAAGATTTTATAGCTTAAAAAAATTATCAATCCCCTTTTCAAACTGAAAATCCTCGGATTTTGCTTTTTAGAAATTGCCAGGAAAATTTTTGAGAAGGAAATTTAATAAATTTCGTTGCCTCAAATTTAACTGAACCGCGATCTTCCGAGACTCGGATTTTCTAGACCCTACTGTGTATGAGTATTGGGTTTCCTTGAGGTATTTTGACATTGCTTATTGAATAGTATAAGCGTGCACAATGAATTACATAATTAACAACTTCAATAAATATAAATATTTAATTAACCCCATGTATCAATTATCAGCAATAAATGAATAGAACAATTTGAAAATTCTTTAATTTTGTACTTATATTTTGCTCCTTAAGTATATTAAGTACATGTTCAAAAGGAGTAGCAACACGCATTAGCAACTTATACATATGTAAACATATACGTAAATTCGAACGACTTTCAAATATATAAATTTCAATTAAATTATACTGATATTTACAGACATGGTATTCAAAAATGAAGCAAAAAAATCACTAATAAAAGAAATAAAATTGTTCATTAAAACAAAAGTGATGACTAATTCATAATTTACATTTTGATCAAAGCTCTTGTCAGCTTTAGATTAGCTGTTTAGTGACAGTTTCATGTCCAGAAGTGTCTATTGATCAAAATATCACCAAAATTAAAGTAGAGGAAAATAAAAAGCGTTGAAATATAAATAGCAATATATCCGTGGTAATTAAAAAAGTAAGGTAAGAGCATCAATACTATGAAATACTTTAAGAAAAATTTGCAGCTAATCAGGTAATACAGAATAATGATAGCACCGGTGTAATAACTCAGTGGTGCGCTTTTCCAACTTAAAAGACATGCTACCATGATCGGAATTAAAACGGTTGTGAGGCCAAAAGGATGAGTGTTTTCTCCACTCTTCAATCTCTCTGCAGAAAGCGGTGTTTGCATGCGCTCGTGGGAAGTCAAGATCGCTTCTCGCGCACCTTCCCACTTGTGAGGGCCTTCTAGTCTATACTGGGCTGGAATCATCATATTCAACCATTATCTATCCACTGCTGGATGAAGGTCTCTCCAAATGCTTTCCACACAAGTCTATCCTGAGCAATTCGCTTCCACGTCACTCCAACTTGTTTTCTTATTTCATCTACCCATCTAGTTTGAGGACATTTTCTAGGTCTACGATGGTCACTTGGAATCCAGTTCAGAATTTCTGTTGTCCATCGTTGATCAGTTCTTCTTGCAATATGCCCAGCCCATCGCCATTTCAGCCCTTTTACTTTAACAATGATGTCCTCCACTCTAGTTTGCTCTCTCACCCAAGTGTTCCTTTTCCGATCTCTCCTAGTTATTCCAAGCATGCACCTCTCCATGCTCCTTTGTGTTGTCTGTAACATTCGTATTGCTCCAACTGTCAAGACTCCATGTCTCTGATCCATAAGAGGACTGGCAATACACACTGGTTGAAGACCTTTCTTTTTAGACACAAAGGCAAATTCCCGTTCAGGATAAAACTGTTTCTTCCAAATGCACCCCAGCCAAGTTTAATACGTCTCTTGAGTTCTTTCATAATGTTGCCATCCATCGAAATCAGCTGGCCAAGGTAAATATATGAATCAGCAATTTCTAGCTCAATGTTGTCAACTTGTACTTCTGTTTCTTTTACGAAACTATTGAACATGATTTTAGTTTTTTGTAGGTTCATCTTCAGTCCAACTTCTTTACTTCTAGTTGAGAGCTCCTGTACCATGTCTTGGAGTTCTGATGGGTTTCTTGAAAAAATAACAATGTCATCAGCGAACCGCAAATGATTTAAATATTCACCATTTATTTTTATTCCCTTGTCATTCCAATTTATCTGCTGAAAAATCATCTGTAAAGCTGAAGTAAAAAGTTTTGGAGAAATGGTATCTCCCTGCCTCACACCTTTACCAATTTTAATAGTTTTGGTATCTTTATGTAACCGAAATTTTGCACTTGCATTTTTATACACACGTTTCACTATGTCAATGTACACTTCCTCGATGTCTGTTGATTTTAAAGAGTTGATGACTGCTGATGTTTTAATAGAGTCAAAGGCCTTCTCATAGTCAATAAATGTAACACACAATGGAAGTTCTTATTCATGTGTTCTTTCAATTAATTCTCTTAATACTTGAATATGGTCCACTGTACTGAATCCACTTCGAAATCCAGCTTGTTTTCTTGGTTTAGCTACATCTAATTTTATCTGAAGGCGATGTGTTAGCACTTTTGTGAAGATTTTATAAATAGCAGGTAACAAGCTGATTGGTCGGTAATTTTTTAAATCCTCTTTATCACCTTTTTTATGCAAAAGAATTACTATTGCAGAATCCCATTGGTTTGGTATGTTACCATTGTTGAGCGTTTGGTATAGAATTTTGCGAGTATGTCTTCTTCATGTTCTACAGCTTCTTTTAAGATATCTAATGTAATACCATCATCACCGGGGGCTCTTCCTTTCTTCATGCTTCTTATTGCAAATGAAACTTCTTCTTTTAAGATTTTAGGAGCTATTCCTTCTACTATTTCAATGTCTTCGTTTAATTCACTGTTACTTTCGTATAGATTTGTGTAGAATTCTTCAACTCTTCTAAGTATTTCTTCCCTATTTCTTGTTACAGTGCCATCCTTTCTTTTTAATGCAATGATGTGTTTCTTCCCAATAGACAAACTCCCTTTAACAACCCTAAGGCTCTTGTTGCTTTCAATGGCCTTCCTTACTAACTCACAATTGAATTTTCTTATATCTTCTTTCATGTTTTTGCGCAAAGTTTTGCAAAGTTCTACATACTCGATCTTGCGACTGGTATTTTGATTGTCCACCTTCATAAGTCTTCGCCTTTTCATGAGTTGTTTCGTCTTCTCAGGTAATTTGCTATTGTGCTTTTTACAGGTTACACCACCAATTTCCCCAGCAGTTTCAATTATTGTCTTAACAATGCTTTCATTTGTTTCTAAGATGTCAACTTCTTCAATAAGTCCTTCCAGTGC
>QLNU02000905.1:0-10803 GCA_006491805.2 Dysdera silvatica | reverse complement strand
ACAGGAGCTCTCAACTAGAAGTAAAGAAGTTGGACTCAAGATGAACCTACAAAAAACTAAAATCATGTTCAATAATTTTGTAGAGGAAACAAAAATACAAGTTGACAACATTGAGCTAGAAATTGCTGATTCATATATTTACCTTGGCCAGCTGATTTCAATGGATGGCAACATTATGAAAGAACTCAACAGACGTATTAAACTTGGCTGGAGTGCATTTGGAAGAAACAGTTTTATCCTGAAGGGGAAATTGCCTTTGTGTCTAAAAAGAAAGGTCTTCAACCAGTGTGTATTGCCAGTCCTCTCTTATGGATCAGAGACATGGAGTCTAACAGTTGGAGCAATACGAAAGTTACAGACAACGCAAAGGAGCATGGAGAGGTGCATGCTTGGAATAACTAGGAGAGATCGAAAAAGAAACACTTGGGTGAGAGAGCAAACTAGAGTAGAGGACATCATTGTTAAAGTAAAAGGGCTGAAATGGCGATGGGCTGGGCATATTGCAAGAAGAACTGATCAACGATGGACAACAGAAATTCTGAACTGGATTCCAAGAGACCACCGAAGACCTAGAAAACGTCCTCAAACTAGATGGGTGGATGAAATAAGAAAACAGGTTGGGGTGACGTGGAAGCGAATTGCTCAGGATAGACTTGTGTGGAAAGCATTTGGAGAGACCTTCATCCAGCAGTGGATAGATAATGGTTGAATATGATGATGATGATGATGATATATATATCATCTAGTTTGAGGACGTTTTCTACATCTTCGGTGGTCTCTTGGAATCCAGTTGAGAATTTCAGTTGTACATCATTGATCAGTTCTTCTTGCAATATGTCCAACCCATCAGCATTTCAGCCTTTTTACTTTAACAATGATGTCCTCTACTCTAGCTTGCTTTCTCACCCAAGCGTTTCTTTTTCGATCTCTCCTAGTTATTCCAAGCATGCGCCTCTCCATGCTCCTTTGCGTTGTCTGTAATTTTCGTATTGCTCTAACTGTTAGACTCCATGTGTTATGGTAAAAATTCTGGTTTGTGTTATTTTTAATTTATAGTATATCATTCATTTATTTAAAATTATTTTTCATATATGACATATTACTTTTACCAAGAATTGATTTAACGATTTGGCCGTTGTAATCGTATAGTGGTTGACTTTATCAAAAATTTCAAATGCGTTGTGTTAAACATAAACAAATAACAAAAACAGGTTCTTTAACAAAACAAACATGAAACACTGATTGAAATTACTGGTTTTTTATTAATTTAAACAACATAATATATTTTTAAATCTTTTGGAGTTTCTCAGTGCCACTTAATAATAACATTTGGGAGTTATTAACGTGCCAGCAATTACCCTATGACATAATTATATCTACTCAGTATTTAAACCGGATATACAAAGTTATACATCAAAACAAACATAACATTTAAAATAATCAATTTCATGGTGACATATAAACTGGGGTATATAACCGACCAGAAAAAAATTACATATTACATTATAGATTTAAGGGGGGAAGAAGGAGGCACTTATTATTACAGGTTAAATGAAAAGAAAGAAAGGAATGTTAACTCACGTGTTATTCCTAGATCATCCTTTAGAAGATCGTGTCCCAGTGGGAAAGGAACTTTTGCCCTTATTATAGTTCCATATTAGATGATGGGGCCCAGACCTCTCTTCGGCTTAGTTACATTGCTATTAGCAAGCGGGCTCAGGATCTCTCTTCAGCCTTGTTATTGTGAAAAATTGTCTCTCTCTCTCTCTCTCTGGTTCCTAACACTCACGCTCGACTTCTTATCGAAGAAGGTTGTGAATGGTGATTGGCCAATTGAATGATGACGTAAAAATTATCTAGTCTTCAATTGGCCAGATTGACCCTACAGAGGGGAGAGCTGTACTGGTTTTCGTTAAACTTTGAGCTGTCTTTCTAGACAGTTTTTGCCCATAAAAATGTGAGTTTATGAGACGTTCTTGGTGGCATTTCCAAGAAGTTGGTTGTAGGTGTTGACTTCTGATTGCCAGATGTGCCTTGGGGAACTCAGCGGAACCCCATGGGTGGCTAGCTTATTTGCGCTGTGTGAGTCATACAACTTCCCCTCGACCAGGGATTTCTTTGAAGTTGTTTTGATTTTTTTTGTTCACTGGTCCTGAGATGCGTTCAATTTTATGGTTTGAAAGGCCGAAGGTGAAGTAAGGTCCAGTGTTCCCACGGTATCGTTTCGTTGTTGAGATGAAAATGGTGCAATCTGGTATGGACTGTTTAGCAGAAATAAGGGGAATGTTTAGTTTACTATTTTAACGGCCTTATAGCCCAGCTGCATCTCGGAAATAGTGGGAATGGCGGTTAAAGAGGGTAACATGCATGAGAAAAAAAAGAACGTTACACTTTTAAGGGTTTAGAGGGTAAATAGGGATTTTCAGAATTAATTGCATAATATTATACAACACGTACATAAATACTTTCAATTAATATATTTTTTAACTTACGAATATTTCTGAAATTGAAATTAATTTTACAAGTACTATATGATGTGAAAATGATATGGACATTTTACATATAGAACCAATTAAACCATTCAATCAAACTCCAATTTTTATAAAAACCTATACTGTTGCATTGATAGTCCTTGGCAGTCCATTGATTTTTGATGAAAGTCCTGTAGTTGCTGGTTTTTGATGAAAGTCCTGTTGTTTCCTTTTATTGTGACCGGGTTGAAGAGATTAAGTTGCTGCCACAGTAGTTGTCCTTGAACGTAGGGGAACATTAGATGAGGGACATTAATTGATATGGACGTCATCAATGGAATAAGATGGTGTAATGTCATCAAAGGAATAGCGGTGCACAGTTATCTGGAGTTACAATCTCATCTGAAAAATTTAAAAAAAAACAAGAGCGGCAGAATCTCGAAAAATAAACACAACACTTAATAACATTTAAACATATATTTATACAATAGTGAGAGAGAGAGAGTGTTTTTTTTTTGTTTTTTTTTTATTTATTAATTTAATTGTCCACTTATGTGCTTATGGGTGTTTAAATTTAATTAGTCATTTTAAAAAGAGAATTTTGAATTTTCACCCTAACACATGTCTCTGATCTATAAGAGAGGACCGGCAATACACACTAGTTGAAGACCTTTCTTTTTAGACACAAAGGCAATTTCCCCTTCAGGATAAAACTGTTTCTTCCAAATGCACTCCAGCCAAGTTTAATACGTCTGTTGAGTTCTTTCATAATGTTGCCATCCATTGAAATCAGCTGGCCAAGGTAAATATATGAATCAGCAATTTCTAGCTCAGTGTTGTCAACTTGTATTTTTGTTTCCTCTACAAAATTATTGAACATGATCTTAGTTTTTTGTAGGTTCATCTTGAGTCCAACTTCTTTACTTCTAGTTGAGAGCTCTTGTACCATGTCTTGGAGTTCTGATGGGTTCGTTGAAAAAATAACAATGTCATCAGCAAACCGCAGATGATTTAAATATTCACCATTTATTTTTATTCCCTTGTTATTCCAATTTATCAGCTGAAAAATCATCTGTAAAGCTGAAGTAAAAAGTTTTGGAGAAATGGTATCTCCCTGCCTCACACCTTTACCAATTTTGATAGTTTTGGTATCTTTATGTAACCGAAATTTTGCACTTGCATTTTTATACACACGTTTCAATATGTCAATGTACACATCCTCGATGTCTGTTGATCTTAAAGAGTTGATGACTGCTGATGTTTTAATAGAGTCAAAGGCCTTCTCATAGTCAATAAATGCAACACACAATGGAAGTTCATATTCATGTGTTCTTTCAATTAATTCTCTTAATACTTGAATATGGTCCACTGTACTGAATCCACTTCGAAATCCAGCTTGTTCTCTTGGTTGAGCTGCATCTAATTTTTTCTGCAGGCGATGTGTTAGCACTTTTGTGAAGATTTTATAAATAGCAGGTAACAAGCTAATTGGTCGGTAATTTTTCAAATCCTCTTTATCACCTTTTTTATGCAAAAGAATTACTGTTGCAGAATCCCATTGGTTTGGTATGTTACCGCTGTTAAGACATTTGGTAAAGAATTTTGCAAGTATGTCTTCTACATATTCTCCAGCTTCTTTTAGGATATCTAATGTAATACCATCATCACCAGGGGCTCTTCCTTTCTTCATATTTTTTATTGCAAATGAAACTTCTTCTTTTAAGATTTTAGGAGCTGTTCCTTCGACTATTTCAATGTCTTCGTTTAATCCACTGTTACTTTCGTATAGATTTTTGTAGAATTCTTCAACTCTTCTAAGTATTTCTTCCCTATTTCTTGTTACGGTGCCATCCTCTCCTTTTAATGCAATGATGTGTTTCTTCCCAACAGATAAACTTCCTTTAACAACCCTAAGGCTCTTGTTGCTTTCAATGGCCTTCCTTACTAACTCACAATTGAATTTTCTTATATCTTCTTTCATGCTTTTGCGCAGAGTTTTACAAAGTTCTATGTACTCAATCCTGGAACTGGTATTTTGATTGTCCACCTTCATATCTCTTCGCCTTTTCATGAGCTGTTTCGTCTTCTCAGATAATTTGCTATTGTGCTTTTTACAGGTTACACCACCAATTTCCCCAGCAGTTTCAACTATTGTCTTAACAATGTTTTCATTTGCTTCTGAGATATCACTTTCATCAATAAGTCCTTCCAGTGCAGAAAAGCGATTTTTTAATTCCAACTTGAATGCCTCGGTATTTACTTTCAGTTTCATTAGATCCACCCTCTTACTTACTTGTTTCCTAATGAGCTTCTGTCGTTCTAATTTAGTATTTAAGTGCACTTTACATCTCACCATTCGATGATCACTTCCAGTATTAAATCTGTTCAGTACGCTGCAATCTTCAATAATTGATTTCTTGTTTGCCAGGATATAGTCAATTTCGCTGGTTCCTCCATTGGGGTGTTTCCATGTCCATTTTCTTTGCGGTTTCTTCTTAAAAAATGAATTCATGATGCTAAGATTTTCAGCTTCTGCAAATTCGATGAGTTGATCGCCACGTTCATTCCTTTCCCCATATCCGTATTTACCAACCGATGTCTCTCCTTGTTCCGATGTCCAATGACTATTGATGTCCCGTGACTTAGAACAGCAAATCATCAATTAGTGTTAAAGGGGTAACCAATGAACATTTGCGTATGAAAAGGGTGAACAGCCAATAAGATCATTGCGAGTGTAGAGACGATGAGGTGAACACCAAGAAAAGACACTTTTTTGGTTGTATTCCTAACTAGATGGTCATGCTGCCCATGATGGACATTCATAGTGTCTTATAATATTAATGTCAATTCTTAATTGTAACAATTTAACTTATTTTGCTATGTGATTGTAAGTAAATTGTTTAACCCAGAGACATGCTGTCTACATGGTTCATCTGTATCTTGGTATTTCTGACTCAATTGAGATAAGGTTCTAGGGTAACAATCCACGTGAGTTGACGCACGTGCTAAAACCCTTCTGACATAACTTATAATCTATCGGTGATATTATGGAGCCTATCACCGCTCCATCGTTCTTCAATCCGTCATAGAACAATAACCAAATCTATAAATGTAGAAGCCCAATTGGTAACCCTACAAGTGGTAATACTTACTTGCCCACAGCAGCTGGATATTGAGTGATATAGGACTTAACATGTTAAGCTTAGCAACTCAAACGCAACTAGAGATGAAAGCCTCATAGGGCAGTAACATCGACAAAATTAAAGTTGCCCATAAAAGCAAGGAGCAGACAACTGGCGCAGCGATTCAACAGCGACTGCCTGCCAATTCGACTGATGTCAACCCAAGCAGGAAATCAACAGTGACAGCCTGCCACCTCAACAGAATACAACCATGTGAAATCCGGCAGAATAACCGCAGACAACGCAAATGCGCCATGAATTCTCTTGCAAAGAAAACTGCTAAACGGTAAACAGCTATCTGTGTGTGCAAGGCAGTGGACGAAAGCCTGATCCGAAGCAAAAATCAACAAGGTAAGCAATCTTATTTAATGGCGATGTGTGTGCGTACCGTTATTTAATAAATTCAAAATTACCGCAAATTTAGGCTGTATAAAAAAAAACCCGTTTTATTTTTCGAAAAATAAACGTTTTTGTGTGCTCACTTGCATTCTATGCAATTCCCGTGCTACTTGAGCATGTAGAAAAAATGTGTGTTACAATGCCATTTGGCAATTTTAACTTTGTACAGATGTCATTTGATTTATCAAATTCTGTACAATCCTATTAACATTTTCAAAACGAGATATTTTTCAACATGAAAAATGTATTTCCCTTCATTGAGACTTGCTGATTTTTTCAGAAAATGAAAAACAGCAGAGCAATACCTTAGAGAGGTACTAAAAAGGCTTGACCAGTATGGCCTTACCATTAACATAAAAATATGCATATTTGGAGTTAAGGAAATTCTTCTAGGGTACTTAATTTCCAAAAATGTCGCCAAACCAATGGCGGAAAGGGTGGAAGTTATAAAAAATTATGCCAAACTTGAGACAAACAATGGAGGCATTATATAGGCTTCATAAATTTTTACAGATGCCACTGTAAAAATGCAGCACAAATATTGGCCTCACTCAATGAGTTTCTCAAGGGCGCCAAAAAGAACGACAAACGAAAAGTTTCTTAGACCCCCGAAACTGAAAAAGTATTCGAGAACAGCAAAACTCAGTTCACACAGCAAAGAATGCTAGTGCATCCTGCGCCAATCATGAAACTAGAATTATAGTACGATGCTTCAAATTACACAATCGGTACTGCACTTAACCAATGGGTGGAAGGTATAATGCAACCGCTTGCATTCTTTTCAAAGAAATTAACACCTGCGCAACTCAAATATAGCACATACGACAGAGAAATGACATCTGTGTATGAATCAATTAAGTATTTCAGATATATGCTTGAAGGGCGCCAATTCGCAATTATCACTGACCAGAAACCGTTAGTGTATGCTTTCAAATGAAAAAGCAAAGCCTGTGACAATTGGAATTCATAAGCCAGTTCTCCACAAACATTATCCACTCAAAGGGTGCCAACAACGAAGCTGCAGACTTCCTATCTAGAATTGAAACTATTGTGGTGCCAAATAAAATCGACTACGATGTAATTGCCCAAACACAAGCAAATGACGAAGAATTTCAGAATTTAATAAAATCCAAGTCATCCTTGACGTTTAAAAAAATTGCATGCTCTGATATGCAATGCGAATTATACTGCGACATTTCACAAAGCAAAATACGCCTGTATATCCCAAAAGAGCACAAGTATATGGTATTCAAAACACTGCATGGTCTAGCTCACCCAGGCAGTAAATCTTCTGTAAAACTAATTGCTGATAGATTTATATGGCCTGCATTACACAAAAATGTGAGCCAATGGTCGAAACAGTGCATTGACTGCCAACGTAGTAAGATATCTACACACACACGCAGCCCACTAGGAACATGCAAGCTTCCTGATGAACGCTTTAGTCATATTTATGTGAATATAATAGGCCCACTAGGCACTAGCAATGGTTATCCCTGTTGCCTAAGCATCATAGATAGGTTTACTAGATGCATGAAGCAATACCACTAATTGACCAAGAATCAGAAACTATTGTTAGAGCACTATATTCAGAATGGATCGCTAAGTACGGCATACCCAAATCCATTACTTCCGATAGAGGAAGAAACTTTGAATCAGCACTATTTAAGGCATTAGCAAATCTTTTGGCATACACAAAAAGAGAACATGTAGCTACAGACCACAATGTCAAGGTTTGATTGAGCGATCACAACGTTCACTCAAATCAGCATTGCGTACTTACAAAAATGAAAATTGAACTGCAACCCTTTCTGCAATAATGCTTGGTTTGAGAACCGTAATTAAACCAGATTTGGGGGCGTCCCAGCCTAACTTACGTATGGTAAAAATCTAATGCTACCAGGAGAATTCTTTACTAGCGGCAGGGAGGATGTTAATGCAGGCCAATGCGTAAAAATGCTGCAACAACATTTTGAAAAAATTAAACCAGTTTCCCCCGCGCACCACGGGAAACACAAAATTTTCGTTCATAAAAACCTAAGTACATGCACACACATCTTCATTAGGAAAGGCGCTGTACAAAAACCCTTAGTGTAAAGGTACAATGGATCTTTCGAAGCAATTGCCAGAATGCCTAAATATTTCACACTGTTAGTGAAAAGCAAGAAGGAAAATGTTTCAATCGACCGCCTTAAGCCATGTTATATGTCAGCAGAGGACATAGCAGACGAACAAGGCACAAAAACTGAAATCACAGGTGAAAAGAGAAAGGAGAGTGACGTTTCCATGACAACGGATGCCACCAAAGGTACAGCAAACCAGTTACCGGACAACAATCAAATCCCTCTGCCTAGAAGGATCAAAAGAACTGTACATTTTACAGACAGGTTTTAGTACACGGTCTGACGCTTGACTATGAGCGCAGTTCAAAAGAGAAACTTGTTCTGCGCAGAGTGGAAAGCTAGCGGACTTTTGTGTGGGAGCACAAGAATAAACAAATGCAAACAAGTTATTGGAAAATATCCAGTGTCTTCATCCATTATTTAAGATGGAACCAATGTCTTTGAAGTGCATAGCAAGAGTGGCTAAAGAAATGCCACTTATTTTCCAGGAGAATAATATAGATAAGCTTTCTGACGAATGGAAATTATACATGATTAAACAAGTGAATGAATATGCCCTGACAACTGAAACAAGGGAAAATAGAATTGATAATGTAGATGATCTGTTTGAAGAATCAGAGATTCAGGATGATGGGGAACCAGTAAACAAAAGTTCCATCCCTGTAACAAGAATAGATGTTTATTGGTCTGATGTCCTGAAGAAGAAGAAGAATCTTGGGGAGAAGTACCCTCTACTTTTTCGTTTAGTTAAAGCGGCAATGACACTTTCCCATAGGCCAGCAGACGTTGAGAGAGGGTTTTCACTTAACAGACACTTTCTTAACTCAAATCGTCTACTGTTAAATGAATTATCAGTGAATGGTCTTTGAACTGTAAAAGTGAAGAATGACATATGTATTATCCTGTTGTGGCTGAAGTATTTCCGAAAAGCACATAGTAAATACAGAAACTATTTGGAAGAGCGTAAGAAGAGACTTTCAGCTAAAAAAATGAAGAGAAATCATCCTTCAGATGTTGAAATACATGAGAAAAAAATTAAAGGGCTACAGGGATTAATCAAAACAAGTCATTTACTGATTGGGGAAGCTAATGAAAGACTTTCAAAAGGTATTAAAAGAAAAGATACGAAAGAAATGTCAGCTTCACAGGCCTTGCTAGAGTCGGGGCATAAACAACTCATAGCAAATACAGAGGAATCGAACCATGCAGAAACTACATTGTTCTCACAGATAAAGTTGGCTAAGAAGTAGCCAGTATAAAACAATAAATCATTTTAACGAAGTTTATCTAATATTCTGTTTTCGAAATGATCACATGAATGACTGTTTCCAAAGCATTTAAAGTTTGGTTAATGTTATGGTACTGACTTCTAGTTGGGTAGACGAATGATGATTGCAAAAATTGCCACATATGATATAAATTGTTATTCAATTTATATCACATGTGGTACAATTATTTAACATAAAGTTTAACCATCTAAAGGTTTCATTCAGCCCTTCTGCTATATGGGTGACCATGTCTTATTTTTCATCTACACCTTATTTAGTAGTATAATTCTCATTTTTCTTTCTTTTTACTTTTTTTTAGTATTTATTGTATATTATTAACAATTTGATATGTTTGTTGCCTTTTAATTCACTGGCACACTTGAACTTGTGCCTATTATTTGGTATAATAGCATATGTATTGTGTATTGAGAACTGAATACCATACTACACATGTCAAACTGACATATATTGTGGGTGGTTGGTTCTAAACCTTTCTTGCAAAAGTTTTTTTTCAGGAAAATCAGAAGATTTAGAAATTTACCCCCCCCCCCCTTGTTTTTTGTCTGCTACTGATGATACATCTATATTATTTTTCATAAATGTCCTATATTGTTTTTAAGTTGTCACTATGACCCCTGATTCATCTACCTAGGTATGGGGGGGGGACACCTTTTACACCCCGTTGGGAAAGGCCCTGCCCCTGGTCGTTATTTCTAATGAATATTTTCGCAAGTATTCACGAATTTGGCATTTTTTGATCCTCTTTAAAGTCAGTGCCCATGACAATTCTCCCTTTATCAGTGCTTAGTTACGCCTTTGAAAATAATAATTCAAAGCTAATAATTTGATCGGCCACCGAAAAATTCAACCCTGCCTGTGTCAAGTTCTCGGTGGTAAACTTTTCGTCAAAAATTTTCCACCGTGGGCTTCAGCATACTTAGCCTATTGGTAAATACACCACCGTTTGCAAATTTTTGAATTTATGAACTTTTTGCGGTCCATAGGGTTTCATAAAAACATTAGTCTACTGTATAGTCGTTTGTTAATAAAAAATATATATATTATTAAATAATTTTTTTCATGAATTCACATATTTTACCTTGTTCTTAAAGTTGCATGTACTGTCTCACCTTGTCTGGTGCAGAATGACCTCTGTTCTCTATGCACCATAAAAATGCAACCAACCACGAATTCCCGATGTTTAGAAACTATCAGAGTCAACAGATATAATATTTGCATAACTGATCCTTATTGAAATATAAAATTCTTGCCTGAAAAAATTTCTGCGTATTATAGTTTCCAATTATTTCTATCACACAGAAGTTCAGAATTACCAGGTATTCTAGATGCGATAGGACAA
>QLNU02000901.1:14170-24171 GCA_006491805.2 Dysdera silvatica | reverse complement strand
CCCTAGATTCATAAACAAAGTATAAAACTCTCTGTTATTTGTCTTATAAACTACGCATGTGTAGTTTATTCTTTACAGTAGTAGTATGATGTTGATTACAAGACTGAATTCTTCCATTCTTTGACTTAAAATCGTTCAAGAACTATTGACGTTATCTTGAAAATAACATTTTTTTTAATGGATAAATGATATGGGCGAGATTACGCCCGAATTCGAAGTTTGTGATTTGTGGATTTATCTTGTAGACAGTTATTGAGTTTAATCTTAGTGCCTAATGCGAGAGACTTATGAACTGTCGTAACATCCCTTTGCTTCAGCTTTTATCGACAACATTGACAACAATAAACTAATATATTTACATGCAAGATGTTAAACACTGGCAAAGTAGCAAATGGGTCGTCCTAGATTCCGGACGCATCAGCAGCTGTCTTTCATCAGTAATGATGAAAGACAACTGCTGGCGCGGTCGAAAGCTCAGATGGTTTATTTGCCATTTTACCAATATTTAGTCTTTTATGGGCAAATTTCCCTGGTACTTTTATTCCTAAAGTGAGACTAAGATGTTGTTACTTATAGTCGAATTGTCTTAAAACGATTCAACGAGTACTTACAGCAGATTATCTTAAAAAGTGATCAATGTATAATATCAGGCAATTTGTGATGCCTCCTTATTTTCAATAATAATAAACTACAGTATCGATATTTCCCATCGTTTGTTTGTTCTCTCGTTAGAAACAAAACAAGAATATTTGGTTTCACTCAATTTTGTCCTTGAAATTATTAGTCGTAAGTAGTTTTTGATATCAGTATATTATTGCGTCAGCAAATTCTATTGTTTCACAATGCAAAACATCCGGCTTTTTAAATCCGATTCTAATTCCGAGCCAAAACGGAACCATATTGTATTACATTTAACGACTCATTATGTACAGTGAACCAAAAAAAAAGTTGGACGGCAACTGGAGTGGATTTCACTATTTCATATTTTTGTAACCTGTTATGCTTTCAAAATGAAACGAAATGCAAAAGAAAGAAAAATAACAATTGAAGAGGTCGTGTTTCATTAAATATATGCAAACCTCGCAAATCACTGTTGAATGCAAAGATTGTATTTTGAAATGAATTATTCAAAACTTGCTAAAGAGTACAAATATTTTGAATATTAAAAATTTTCAGAAAATAAATTGAATGAAATTGAAAAACATGCGTTGGTATAGAATTGGATATCCAAGGCTATAAATGTAAAAATTATTTGACATTTCTCAGTCCAAAATGTTGCACTTTTTGCTGATAACCCTAGTATAATAGTAAAGGAGAACGATGCTCAGAAAGTTATAGAAAAAAACGAAAATAGAAATAGAGAAATACGAAAGATGGTTCATGTCTAACCAGACGAAAGTAAACGCAAATAAGACAAAAATAAGGATTTTTTACTAATATGGAACAAAATATAGAGCACATTAGAAATAGCCTAAATGTTAAAATAAATGGAAAATTATTGAAATTGTTGATAAGCTTAAATTTTCAGGTATAGTACTCCTAACAAATTAACTGGAATGATCACATTAATCTAACCTGCAATAAAATCAGCAGAGATATTCGTATGATTAGAAGAATTTCGAGTCGTTTATCTAGAAAACATAAAATCGAATTATATTATGCATTACTATATAGCCAAATATAGTATGGTAATAGCGTTTGGGATTATATACAGGGTGTCTCAGCACCAGGGTTATTAACATTTAGGGGTAGATTACACCTAGATAACTCGTAATCACATAGCAATGCTGTTCGCAAACCATTCACAACGCTAGTTCTAAAACCGTCCAGCATGCACAAATAGTGATAACCAGTACATGAGAGGTGCAAAGGGCGATGTCCTAATCATCTATTCATTTGAGCAGCTGATCTGAGTTTTATTTGGCGCTTTTTACGCACTGGTTGTCACTATTTGTGTATGCTGGACGGTTTTAGAACTAACGCTGTGAGTGGTTTACGACCACCATTGCTATGTGACTCTGAGTCATCTATGTGTACCCTACTCCTCCTAGATGTTTGTAACCCTGGTGCTGTGACACCCTGCATATATACCTTATAGAAAAATTAGTAAAAATAGCTATCATAGATGGTGGCTCCACGAGCTGTAACTTTAGGCGTGATGGCTATTCCTCTAGACCACTGCAACAGTATATAACGACGTGTTTACCACGCGTCCTCCATACACCGATACATTTATCCTCTGCGCTAAGAGAGAGAATCGGGATTCATCGGTGAATATAACAATATTCCAAGAACATCCCCATCTTGTATTATGATGCAACCTCTCTAAAAATTGCTCAGTTGCTTGTACTGTTCACCTGTGAACTGTACATGTATCTTTACAGATGATTTAATACGTTTCCCCGTTAAGACCGCATAAACTCTGCATAGCGCGATTTTTTGCAAAACTCTAAGCAAAAAATGTTCATGCGAAAATGCTTATTATCGACGGAATCATGGACCACAGAATGTATATTAACATTCTGAAGGAAAATTTGGGTCCTAGTGCTGCTCAAATGGGTCTTTAAAATAACTTTATTTTTCAGCAAGATAACGACCCGAAACATACTGCGCATAATACAAAGCTGTGGCTCCTTTACAATACTCCAAAACAACTAAATACCCCTCCACAATCACCCGACATTAACGCTATAGAACATCTATGGAGCATTCTGGACTCGCGGATGAGAAAACGATGCATATCAAATAAAAATGATATAAAAATTGCCCTTCTCGAGGAATGGACATCCATTTCAACGGATATCACCAAAAATTTAGTGGATTCGTTGCCAAAACGCATGAAAGCTGTGATTAAAGCCAAAGGGAACCCAACGAAATATTAAGAATGAATTATTATTTTATTAATGAATTTTCTGACCAAAAAACAATTAGTGTACGACTATTTTTGACACATGAGCTATGTGTAAGTTTGTTCATTTTTTGTTGTTATTTGCAGTGCATGTATATTTTTTTTTTACTTTTTTATGAAGTACAAAAAATTATATTAATTGTGGTGACATTTGTCCTATACCTCTACATCTAATAATTATTATACAGCAGTTTCTTAAATAGAACACACTGCAGGTGTACGAATACTGTATAAAGAATGTACTGAAATAATGTTCACTGTATAAAGAATGAAAAGGAACTAAAAAGTGATCTTCAGTACATATGGGACAATGTACCTTCTGATTTTACTGAAAAATTAGTTCTTTCTATGAATAAGAGGTTGCAATCTGTTATAGAAGCCAGAGGATAGCCAGAAATATTGAGTTTTATATATTTTAATTTTGAAAACACTTTTTTCTTAATTTGTATGAGTGTCCAAGTTTTTTTTTTTGGTGTCGAAGATGGACACCATTTTTGTTTTTGTTAATTTTTTGTTTGAATGCGACATTTATTAAAGTTAAATAAAATTGTTTCAATCACTTTGGAAATTTTCTTTCTTTTGCATTTCGTTTCATTTTGAAAGTATAACAGGTTACAAAAATATGAAATAATGAAATCCACTCCAGTTGCCGTCCAACTTTTTTTTTAGTTCACTGTACGAAGTAGGTAGCTGGATACAGTAGGAGCTCTTTAATCCGTCACGTTCGGGACCATGGCCGTGACGGATTAGCGATTTTGCCGGATTATCAAACGTCAATATGGTTTTAACGTGAATACCAAGGAAAAATTAGTACAGTGCAATGGTATTTAAAACAAGTTGTAATAAGCTGCTTCAAGAAAAAATACACATGAGCATTACTATTTAAAAAAGTCTCACTGCCAGACATCACGTTGCCTCCGTGATTAAGAACTTTTCTTCAAAAAAACGCTACAGATTATACACAAATTTATGAGTTCTGCAGAGGTTTTTTTTTTAATTCGGAAAATTTTATAAATGTATTTAATGCATCAGAAGCCTGTTTCGACGAGACTTTAATTTCATCTGCCATGTCTCCTTCATCCGACCTGGCGGACTAGATCAACAAACGCCCGAATCCACTTCAAAACAAACGAACACGAGCAGCTCGATCGGTGCCGGATTATAGAATGTGCCGAACCAAAGAATGCCGCATTAAAGAGCTTCTACAGTAGTTTCCTTTCCGCCAAAAAGAGAGAGGAAATATACAGGGTGTCTCAGCACCAGGGTTACAAACTTCTAGGAGGGGTAGGGTACACCTAGCTTACTCGGAATCACATAGCAATGCTGGTCGCAAACCACTCACAGCGCTCGTTCTAAAACCGTCCAGCATGCACAAATAGTGACAACCAGTGCGTAAAAAGCGCCAGATAAAAGTCAGGTCAGCTGCTCAAGTGCATAGATGATTTGGATATAGCATTTTGCACTTCTCATGCACTGGTTGTCGTTATTTGTGCATGCTGGACGGTTTTAGAACTAGCGCTGTGAGTGGTGTGCGACTAGCATTACTATGTGATTCCGAATCATCTAGGTGTTCCCTGCCCCTCCTAGAAGTTTGTAAACCTGGTGCTGAGACATCCTGTATATACTGCATGTGTGTGACCGTATGGCGTACGCGGGGGGGTGTTAATGGCGGTTGTAACCTACGTAAATGAAATTTTGCATATTTGACATAGAATATATGAGTTGTAGCCTCCATAACCCTAATTGAACCCAATCCCCCGCGATTTCTCTGTACCTATGTTGGTTATATGTAGAGTACGCAATTACCCAGTAAGGGCAAGACCGAACAAGCAAATTTGGCGCCCTAGGCGAACGCCCTGTGCTCCGCCCTGTTGGAGAAAAAAATATTGACCTACCAACACATTTTAAATAGAAAATAGTGATATGCTCACATACGTAAAAAACGCCCAATCAAGTTATTAAGTATTACCCATATATTGCCAATAAATAATATTACATCATCTATATGTATTTATATTTATTTTGCATATATTTATATTATTTACTGGTGCATCGTGCGCCCCGTTAAACCAGTCATAAATATCACGTCGTGCACTTCGTTAACCTTCAAAGTAGAGTTGGACTGTAACTTAAGTTAGGATTCCTTGATGGAAAGTATTGTTACCAATTGGCTTAGAACGCCTTTGCCCCTGGTCTTTGCTTACTACGTCAGGCCTGTACATATGTATAAAATCATTGTAGACAGTAGGAAGAAAACTGTTTGAAAAACACCAAACTGACAGTGGAAAATGGAAACTAGAAACAGCAGTACACGATAGTAAAATTTTCCACTTCTAACTCATAATATGAGAAATGTCATTCCATTCGGTATTTAAAACTAAGCCTCTTAGAAGGAAAATAATCCATGATACATCTAAACCTTCTTATTTAGTTTACTAACGAAACATAAATTAGTTTCAGATTGAAACCGTCTTCACTACAATGCCGCTCTCTACTAACAGCTATGGGCAATAGGTTGACTAATGGGATGCTGCAACCAGGCTAAAAAACCTATTGCTTAGTACTAGCATCCAGAAATGATAAAATTACAAGCCGCTAATTACCTGCTTTAATCAGTAGATGAGAAGCAAGATTGTTTGTCAGACGATAGTTAGGAAGAAGAATTTTAACCTAAACAAAAGTGCCTTAAAAAATCCATCAGAGTAATTCCAAATGCATAAACCAAAGCATGAAGTGTATTAAGGAATCGAATCTATAACAATATATATATATATCAACGAATTTATGTTTATTGAATTTTTACGGCGCAAAGACAATAAAGGGCCTTTTGCTCCAAACAGGGACAAATCGTACAAACGGTTTGTGGTTTTAAAGTCAAGTATTAAAAGATAATATACGCGCAAACGGAACTTATTTCGCCAATAAGAAAGGATACCAATTTTCAAATTTATAAACAGATCTATTTAAAATTCAATATACAGGGTTCCTAGGCAAGTCTTAATGCGGCCAATAATTTTTGAATCAAGACAGATATTGCAACGAAAGTTAGGTATTGGTATAGTAAAATGACTATGCACTATCAGACATGATAGACAGCAGCGCCCCTGGTGGCGAATTGAGGACGTTAAAAAAGTTGTTTCGAAAAATAATGAAGATAGCGAAATATTTTCAGTTAGAAAGTTGTAGAGCATCCCTCAGGTAGTAAGAAAAGACATACAGATCGCATGCAGTGTATACATGTACTGCCACAAAGTGAGGTGTTCCGGAAGTTTCGATGCGTAGCTTTCAGTTAATGCTTTATGATGTTTTAAAAGTTGAGTTGAAGTTTTTATAGGAGAGAGAGATACTGGTTTCTTTCCTTTAAGAATTCCAACTCAACCTTTAAAGCGCTAGAAAGCATTAACTGAAAACTATGCATTGAAACTTTCGGAACACCTTACTTTGTGGCAGTACATGTACTTAGTGCATGTGAGCCATATGTCTTTTCTTACCAACTAAAGAATGCTGTATAACTTTCTGATTGAAAATATTTCGCCATCTTTATTATTTTTCGAAATAAAATTTTTAACTTTCTCAATTCGCCACTAGGGGCGCTGCTTTTCATCTCATCTGATAGTGCATGGTCATTTTACTTCCCAATACCTAACTTTGGTTGCAATATCTGTCTTGGTTCAAAAGTTATTGGCCTCATTAGGACTTTCTAGGAACCCTGTATAGTATCAATTTATAATTCAAATCTCTTTCGTTCGGCAGAATGAAAAACTGGTTTTCACGATCCCAGTTCCGATAAGTTCTGATGTAGAGTGATTTTCAAAACAGTTTGGCGATATCCTCCGAGTTCTTATTAAAAAAAAAAAAAAAAATTTAAAAAAAAAAAAAATTAAAAAAAAATTGGCACGGCTGGGAGGATTCGAACCCACGACTGCGTAATGCAGATCAGATCTAACACCTTAACCACTCGGCCATCCCAGCACAATAACGTTTGTACTTAACTCCTATAAATGGTATCAAAACAATGAATTTTTAAAATTTTATTGTTCCATGATAATTTTTGTGATAAATTTTACGAAGTAACTACGCACTATTACGTATTATTATATACAGTGATTCACAGGATCGTTTACACCAGGCCTCAGATTGAAGATTTTTAATGCCAAAAAAATGACTTCTGCATGTTACATGTTCAGTAATCCATGAAGAATCATAATATATAATTTAAAAAAAAATCGTTAGAAGGATACTCTGTCTCAGCGGTTCTTCAACTGTGGTCCGCGGGATCATATCTGTGGTCCGCGAGATCCTCCCAGTGCCCCACAAAAGTTCGGAAAAGTACTAAGACACGAGCATTTACTCTTTAATGCTAAAAATAAATTACGAGGGAACGAAAAATTCCTTCCCCAAATGGTGAAAATCAGTGATGAAACGCTAGAAATAAATATGTATGATGCAAATTCTGGGCTTTAAACTTTGAGTTAATTCTTGGGGGTCCGCGGGAGCGAGTGATCTTTGAAGGGGGTTCGCGGTCTAGGAAAGTTAAAGAACCACTTCTCTATCTTAATACAAAGGGGAAAATATCTTATGAACGAATTTGTGAGTTCTTTCTTGGCAAGTATGGAGATTAAGTTGGCTTGAATTCGTTCGCATCTGACCAGGGAAACCCACAGTGAGTGCCCCGCCGATTTTGATGAAATGTTTTGATGAAAGTAGAGCCAAAATAAGGAAATACGTGTCTGGGCATTCGCGCCAATGCGGCTTATTTTCGGAGATATGAATTCTTAAAGATTTTGATTCTTATATATGAGCTTAAAACACGACGCCCTCTGCAAGCCAATCGGTAGCCTAGTTGGTTAGTTACCGGTCTAGCGCTTCGTGTTTTTGCGTTCGATGCCCGCGAAAATCGGTCACTTCTTTAATTTTTTAATATGTATTCTTTTAACATATTTATTTATGTATTTTTATTAGTAAAAATACTTTGCTTACAATCAAATTTTGCTCATAAACTGACTTTAATAAAATTCATATTTACATATTTAATTCTGTGATACCATTTATCGCAGTTGTAATTTTTACACGAATTTTAATTTTTAATTGAAGAGTTGTAAATGTACAAAAAGTTTAAGAGTTAGCTGTAAGTTTTTATGTGAATATACCTTTTATAAAATTTGCGTATTCATTGTCAACTTGTGAAATGACGGAATTACACGAAAAACGCAGTTTTATTTTATTTAAGGATTGAAAGATTTTTTCTGAAAGTGTTTAACAATTCCTTTAAATAAAAACGAAAACTTTGTTAATTCGTCTTATTTTATCATTATTAGCCTTTTCAGTCTTCCACTATTAGCATCTGTTATGCCTAATATTTTTTTAAATATATTTTTCTATTGATAAACGCATTTTTAGTATGTAATCTTTTACTTTATAAGATATAAACATCATTTTATTTTATAACATGTAAACATTTTACGCGCATCTCATTTATGTGCATTTTATTTATACAGAAACATTTTATTTTATAAAATGCAATCAATTTTATTTTAAAACTGACTGATGTGAACATATTTTTTATGTATCACTGTCGGAGATGTTGGAATTGTATACTGGTACACAGTTTTGAATGATAATTATTATAAAAATAATAAAAACATACAAAATTTCTACAACGTGAGCATTTTATAAATGAGTAGTTCGAACAACTGGATTTTTTTCGTCTAACATCATCACGAAAACAAATACCATTTACATTTTCAAAAACTTTCCTTTCGTTTGTTAACTTTGCAATGAACCAAGTGTACTGTAACATATTCTTGAAAATCGGCGCCGAAAGTTGATTGTGAATAAGTGAATGGGTCTTCAAAGCATCTATCTGCTCGCGTATTTAAATGACTATTTTCTTATAAGGTTTCTACTAGCGATACTTCCCCGGATCCGCCAGTGGTCCTATCACCTGATAGACATTTGATGACGTGGTATCCTATATACAGAGTGTCTCAGCACCATCTAGGAGGGGTGGGGTACACCTAGACGAACAATATTTGTCATAGAACCTAGGATCGCAAACCACTCACAGCGCTAGTTCTAAAACCGTCCAGCATGCACAACCAGTGCGTGAAAAGCGCCAGATAAAACTCAAATTAGTTGTTCAAGTGCATAGATGATTAGGACATCGCATTTTGCGCACTGGTTTTCATACGCTGGTTGTCACTATTTGTGCATGCTGGACGGTTTTAGAATTGGCACTGTGAGTGGTTTGCGACCCTAGGTTCTATGACAAATATTGTTCGTTTAGGTGTACCCTATCCCTCCTCGATGTTTGCAACCCTGGTGTTGGGACACCCTGTATATCAAAAAGAAATAATACTTCAATATCAGTTAATATATTTTAACGCTTATGTTTCAATTTATGAGTTTGGTTTTCAACATGTTTATTGTCAATACAAAAGTTTTTGGCGTATATTGAATGTGGCAATTTTTATATTCCTACCACTTATTGAGGGTGGAAGGGTGAGAAGAGGAGACAAAAAGTAGCCTTGGGGCGGCAAAAAGAAACTCAGGGGCAGGAAAAATGGCTTAGGGAACAGCAAAATGGTAAATACACCCACGTTTGTGCGGAATCAATTAAAAATTGACATGTAGAAAACTTACAAATGATAAAAGAATTTAGATAAGAACCAGATTTATATATACCTGGAGTTAAATGATAGAGCTAATTATGGGTAGAGTTTCACGTTTACTTGCTAAATTGGTCTTTATTTTCCGGAAGAAAACGAAAGTTAAAGAAAACATTTAGATTATAAACCTCACGGAAAGTATAGGAAAGCCAACTTGTCTGACATCGCAGCAGCAAGAGTGCGAAGTAAATTTGACATCACCTTCTTTGATAAGAGAACATTTTGCAACTAAGAAATCACTAACAGAATTTCAGTGTCATCTAAAAGCCGAATTTAAAGTTTTGACAGATAAAACGAAACTGACTCTTCTGTCCTTTTCATTAACTTATTAATGTGAGTCTCACACAGACGCGTCTGGACCCCACTCCTCAACATCGTGACATTTCAGCGGGACATCAGTTGTCGCTCTTTCGCTGTCGCATCAA
>QLNU02000901.1:0-14070 GCA_006491805.2 Dysdera silvatica | reverse complement strand
GTTATGACCTCTATCAATCTTCCCCCAGCGTACACCAGTGTCCTATTATTGTTACAGCTCTTAAGTATAAAGATATGGTTTTTAATGAAATGAAAAATTTACTCCAATTAACAATAAGTTAATAGAGTGATTGCTTTAGGGTAAAACAGTTTAGGCAAACACATATAGCACTTCCGCTTCAGAAGTGACACAACTAAAAAAATTTCAAATTCCAATTTTGGCGCAGTATAGCCCAGATGCTCTTGCGCCATAAAAAAGCCAAACAAACAAATCAAATTCCAGCTAAAACCGTCATTAATTTAAGTAACGTTATATCTACCTTCAGAAGAAACAACACATCCAACCTTCCAATGCTTTTCGCGAGAAACGTAAGAGTCCACGAGGGGGAGGGGGGGGGGGGGGGGGTTGTTTCACAATAGTTTATTCAGTGTTATGTAATTTAAAATTACTCAAAATACAAATCGACAGATTTTGACTTGTGTCACTTCCAAGACCGTAGCTAGGATTTAATTTCGTGGGGGGGTCCAAAATGTTTATAGAATGTATAGATACAATCACAGCATGCAAGGCCGTAGCAAATCCAATACAAATTTAGTTTCGCGGGGAGGACCAGTTCCAAAGATCCCCCCCCCCGCTCTGGATACGGGCATGTTCACTTTGGAAGCGGAGGTGCGATATGGCCTCGTTTCATCAGGGGCCTCTCATATAGTGGCGGATTTGTAAAATTGCCGCCCTTAGGCACAGCCTGTACTGCCGCCCCCTCCCTCTTTTACTAGGAAAGGAATATTTGTTTTAAAAAAAAACTGCATATCACATTCTTAACATTTGATATGTAACGGAGGTTTTTCATATAATTATTCAAACTAATAAGATACAACTCAAAATTATTGCTACCATAATCTCCGACTTCGTGAATTCGAGACATTTTTTGAATCCACATTAGTTTTAGTTTGGAATCCTGGAGCCTCTGATGTTTTTACGTGTATTTCGCGTATTTGGGAAATATACACGTACGCATCCTTGTATGAATTTTTTCGTTATCAGTTCAAATTTTTCATTATTCACTCGTTTACTATTAGTAAATACAAAAAGCGTGTTAAGCCTGGATTTATAAATGGGCACTCTGGGCAAATGCTCAGGGCGCAAAAATTTCAGGGCCTTTTGTCTTTCGATTCTATAGTTTGTATTGCAGGCAAGTTAAAGCAGTCGCTTGTCTGTCATCGCTATTGGGGAAACAGGGCATTACTCAAAAGAAACATTATTTTTTCAATATCATCGAGTTTGGAAAGTTTTATGTTTAAGCGTTTTGATGCCGCCCCCAGATAAAGTGCCGCCCCTAGGCCAGTTCCTTGCGTGTATACTTAGAAATCCGCCATTGCTCTCATGTTATCGCAGGTTTCGTGCAATATTTTAAGGGTTAATAATTATTTGAAATTGCTTCGTGTATTGTGTAGATGTATACAACCATGTCTAACAATTATGTTATACCTCATGTTTAAACTGGACGGTGCCTTTGTATGTAAAGTTGTAAAAACAAGGGGCATGGGAAAATAAATCGAAATTGTGAAGACAAGAATTAAAATGTTTATTTTATAAATATAATGGAATTCCACCAAATTATAACGCCACCTACAGAGCTGCAACGCGCAGTTTTTAAATTACGCGTTGCAGCTCCATAACGCCACCCTATGGAGCTGCAACGCGTAATTTAAAAACTGCTGAACAGTAGTTTAATAGAACAAACTCAGGTTCAAAAATCTGTACCCTACTTATAATTAAAGGTTCGTTAATATATAAAATAAAATAAAACGTCAAAAAGAGGACTTGGCGGTAGAAAAAAATTACATAATATAAATAATTACTTATAGTAAAATTAATTAACTTTTATTATTAAATATTAACCCCTGATAACGGACCGTCAGCTGTATTAAATTGTGGTTAGTGTTTGTGCTGCCATAAAAGGTATTAATTGCTAAGTGCATATTAACTAAAAAAAGTCAATTTTAGATAAATTCGTAATAATTGTGCAATTGAAAATAAAACTTATTACTAATTATACTGTTAATTAGCAATGTAATTTATTTTTTTTAAGAAAAATTCTTTATTTCCGAGAATAAAGTGGCTGTCGAGTGTAGTTTTAATACTTGAAGAGGCAAAGCACAAAACAGAAAAAAAAATCAAGTTAAAAAAGTATTTTCCTTTGATCACATTTAAAAGAAAAAATTGGAACGAAATATAAGGATGTTCCTATTAATGCACATATTACGTACGTTACATTTTGTTTTTATGTTTTAGTTGCGAAAATTTGTTATTTGGGGCGTTTAGACTCAACTCAGCGCCATCCCTCCGCCCTCAGTGTTTCCTACGTAGTGTTCATTTTTGTAATTTTCGACTCATCTTCCCCCAAGGGCGGATCCAAGGGCTGCAGGGACGCCCTTCTCCGAGTGTAATAGACAAGAACAGGTCAACATCGGTTTTCAAGCTTTGAGCCTCTTACCTCCCCTCGGAAAATATTTTCTAGGCCCACTTTTGGCTTCTTCTACCCTCCTCTAGTTGCGGTTATGCCCAATGGGGTTTTGGGCCTAAATTCCTAGAGCACGTAGATTGTGAACGGCCTCGAATATTAGTCTAAAGACAACTCTGACAGGTGACAAGTATGTAAGCATCATGTCCGATCACCTACACCCATTCATGTCCATTGTGCATTCCGACGGACTTGGACAATTTCAGCATGATAATGCGACACCCCACACATCGAGAGTTGCTACCGAGTGGCTCCAGGAACACTCTTCTGACTTTAGACACTTCCATTGGCCACCTAAATCGCCAAACATGAACATTATCAAGCATATCTGGGATGCCTTGCAACGTGCTGTTCAGAAAACATTTCCACCACTTCTATGGATTTGTGGACTGCTCTGCAGGATTCCTGGTGAGAATTGTCTCCAAAATACCTTCAGACATCAGTCAAGTCCATGCCACGTCGTGTTGCGGCACATCTCCGTGCGCGGGGCTACACGGCATTAGGTAGGTGTACCAGTTTTTAGCACGTCAGTGTATATACATAGGCGTGCGCGAAAGTTATCAATGGGGTTATAGGCTGAGTGGTGTGTGGGGGAGTTACTGATCTACAACTCACACATTCCTATGTTAAATATACAAAATTTCATTGCAATGGGGGTTACAACCCCCATCAACACCCCCCCTGCATACGCCAATGTATATATATATATATATATATATATATATATATATATATATATATTAGAATAAATCACTTTAGGAAGTTGAACACGTGCACACAAAGGACATTTGTTGTTTTTTCTGTGAAAAAGGGAAGTAAACTTGTTAATGTCCCTCTCGGATGTTTTGATAAGGATACACAGGCTGAAAGAAAACGTCTGGCCTAGAAACCGACAGCTTTTCCATGTATCATCCAAGTTATCACTTACGAAAAAAAAAAGAAACAGAAAAGGAAGGAAGGAAAGATTAAATAAAATACAAATAACTAAATCCTCCAGATAAGGCTGAGGTGACAGGCAAAATGATTTCAAAAGGCTTCGTTGCGCGTGGCTGCTAACTTCGTCTTGAAAATATTTTAGAGAACAGGAAAATCAAACTGAAAATGACATTAAACCAAAGAGTGAAATATAATTACACTCAAGTATGTTTAGAAACAAGGATATGCTATGATTGTCGCTACCAATTGGATATACGTGTATATTATAATAATCTAATGTTAGGCGTTGCCATGCAGACGATATTCTTAATTCTGCATATTGGTTTAAATAAGGTAATTATATAATAAAAGTATAACATGTCTTACAGTTAGTTGTGCATAAGCAGGGAGCTATTGAAATCGGTCCCGTCAGGGCATTAGATGTAAACCCCAGACCACACATCATCATATTTACTTAACAAAACCATTCATTCGGTTAGAGCGTCTGTTTTAAGAACTTCAAAAAGCTATTTTCAGTGAATGCGAAATCTCTCAAATTTTAATTTTTAAAAGTTAAAATGAGCACGACCTTAGTGACTGACATCACCACATACGAATTGCTATTTGTATTTTCTTATTGATTACTTCTAACTCTTCCCTTTCGTAATTGGTCAGTTGGACATTATGAAAACGCCCTCATCAATCTGTCAATCAAATACTTAACGACAAATACACATCTTGGGGCCAGTGGTGCCAGATTGGGCTACAAGTAGCGCACTGGGCGATGTTTTAAATGCTCTCGCTACAAAAATTTCGAATTCGGCGACACGCTACTTCTCGGGCTACTTTCATTTGTCTGTAGGCTATAAATTTGAAAAATACGCTACTTCTTTATCGTCGTATATAAAATTATTAGTATTACATAATACAATAAAAGTGTTGTTTGTTGAACATTTCTATTCGCAATGAACGATGGTTTTACTAAAACAACATGTTCGATACTCGTTCAGTTCTTGTTTTCGTACTTCTTAATCTTCAGATCTGGCAACACTGGATTTTTATTGAGTTCGAGCAGCTGACAGTGTTCCTGCCCATATGAGTATTTCCAGCGCGTGGGGGGAATGTATCATACGTTTTACGGGTGAGTTCATAATTTATTTGCATAGCGTATATGCAATATTTGTTTTTAGCGAATTAAAATTCACACATACGTACTAAAAACAAACAAAAAAGCTTTAAACGTTGGCAGTAAATCGGGAATCTGGAATTCATGGCTATAAATGCAACTGATATGTTGATGAATATTCCAAAAATTTTCAAAAAATCCTAATTTTTTAATCATTATTTTTAAAAATTTTAAAAATAAAAATGTGTTAACTTTTATACCATTAATGTCTTCTTTTTGTTGATTTTAAACTTGATTATTTAAAGTTTAAAATTAATGAACATCAGTACGAGGCCAAGCCCTTGTCAAATGTACTCAATGGTTCAGTGTACAGAACGCTTGGATATCAGTGAAGCGGTCGCTGAACGTATGCCTGCTTGAAACGTGGTTTTTTTTCCGACCCTCACTTTACGTTGCCCCTTGAGGATTCGTGTGTTGTACTATTCGTGGTCGATTGACACTTTTTTCGTGGTGATTGCACTTCCCCTCTGTGTGTGTAGGGGGGGGGGGGGCAACAACACCCAACTGTAATATATGGGTCAAAGGATTCTAATTTGAGCCGAAAACGTGAAGGTCAGAATTTATTTTCCGTGTTTGGTGTCTTAAGTGGTCTTCTGGTCTTTATTTTTTAGATCTTAATTTAAAAAAACATAAAATTGGTGCATAAGTCAATTAAATTATATATCAAGCAAAGTCGCATACCAGCAGAAAGCAGGGCGGATTGGGTCGCCGGTGCGCCCTCATGAGTGATAGGGCGCGCCTTCGAATGGACGAGGACTCGCACCCTCGGAAAATCCAAGGTGTGCGCCCTTTGGGAGGACTCAATCCGTCCCTGGCAGAAAGAGTCATCGAATGAATTGGAAAATAAATCTATTTAACTTACAGTGGACGCTGTTGCTCCGCAGCGTTGAGTTAGTGTTCGATGTATAGCTCTGATCAGTAGTTAAGAATCTTGTCAATTACTTAACTTTTGTGTATCTGCAGCTTTAATAAGTAATAGACGAAGAAATTTAATCTGTATTGAGTATTACCATCGCTTTGAGCTTTCCTCGTTAACACGCATGTAAACTCAAATTTAATATTACGTTACTGAAATTGACTCCTGGTTGTATAAAAAATATATTGGTTTATACTTGAAGGTGATTATTTTAGAATGTAATGTAGTTGCAAGGCGAAATTCTTTTTTTTTTAATAATAAAACTTAGAATTTGACTGATCAAGCTCTACGCGAGGGGTCCCTCAGTAGGCGACCTCTTCATTCGGTTTGCCTGAAAGTTTTTGCAACATTAATTTTGGATGCTTATGATATAAAGACATGCGATAAAGAATTTAAAAAGCAGTCTTTTGTTTTATTTTCTAAGAGGGTGTTCAATGTTGCAGCTTATATTAACATTTTTTAACATCCATCTTTATTTACGCTGATCATGGGAGATTTCAAGTATTACGTAAGCAATATTTTGGCCATTTCAACCCCCCCCCCCCAAATAAGCAAAAATTAACATTGGCTAACATACTAACATACGAAAATAAGACCAACGGAAACACCCTACTCCAAGGTGCTTACGTAATGCTTGAACCATCTGGAAAACACTGATTAAGCAATATAAACGAAAATTTTCGCAATTCTGATTGTATGAGAAATTCAGTATATGTGATCATATCTTCAAGATTAATTTATTCAGCTTTCCACAAATAACAGGTGTGTTAGAGAAAAAGCAAAAGAGGAAGAAAATAAGACGACTCTGAATTGCGACGATGGAGAAAGAGGGAGGCACGTGGGAGAAGAGGAGGGGTGAAAGGGCATTTTCTGTTCCAAAGGAGAGTGCAAGGTAGGTATACTTTGGTACGTAAAAGTTCTGTTTATCACTAAGCGATAAACAAAGATCGACCCATCGTCTGCATACGTACGTGATTACATTTGAACCCTTATGTAAATAAACCATAAGGTTTCAATGACGAGGGGCAGGTTATCAAAGCAGTGTAAACAGGTCCGCCGTAGAATTAGTCAGAAAGAGGCTGCGTCAGCGCTTTTAAAATTATTAGTTTTGTGGAGTCAAACTCTAATGACTAAAGGTCAAGTTTTTAGCTATTAAATTCTATTTGGAACCAATCGTTGTTGCGAAGTATATGGGTGAAAACTTGTTTGTTCATAGCAGGCCTGTAGCTAGGATAAAGGGGCAACTGGGACATATGAGGCACCCAGGGACTCACGAATGTGAAGTAATTGCCGGAAGTGGTACAGAATTTAGACAATGTGTCACTGTAAATCCAAATAAATCTGACCCTCCTCTGATGGTTTTTTTTGTTTTTTTTTTCGTTTATTGAAACTACAAACACTGCGATATTAGCATATACCAAGGTTTGTATTTTAAATTTTATAGAAGAGGAATTTGGCGGGATAGGAAGAATTATATAAAAACAGTTTTATACATTATTAATACTTTTCAATATTTTAACACTGTAGGACTATACATGTTGATTTATCTGTCAATAAATTCAAATATACCTTCCCCATTCGTCGACATGGATCCCCAGACCATTATACAGCCCCCTCCGTATTTGATAGTAGCACAAAGATTACGTCGATCGAACTCTGATTTGGGCTTCCTCCCAGGGTCGTGCTTAGTGGGGTGCGAGCTAGACGGCTACCCAGGACCGCTAAAATTTAGGGCTGCCGAAAAAGTGTAGTGTAAGTACCAAGAAGTCAGTTTTTAGCAGCCCCAGGGCCGTGCTTAGTGGGTTGCGAGCTGGGCGGCCGCCCAGGGCCGCCAATAATTGTAGCGCAAATACCAAGAAATCAGATTTTAGCGGCCCCATATACTTTCGACAGAGTATTTGGTCAACTCACCTTTTGTGTGTGTGACGTCATACTTCCCATAATGCAACTTTTAAATGGTGGTCGAAATAAATACATGTGTTTTAAGTCGAATGTGTCGGCATCAGTAGCCTGTGTATGTTATAACGTTTATTGTGGTAAACGTATGGCCACTGCAGAGACTCGTGGCAGCCCACAAAACTAGAAAAATTACTTTGTAAGTTCTAATATTATAAAACAAGCAGCTTTGTTCGTTGAGAAACTTTTCATTAATTCGTTATAATTATAATAATTAGAGTAATAGTAAATTACAATGATTCGTATTTTATTTAATTTTTGTCCTCTATTTTCAATTTAACTTCATTATTTGCTCTTTGGTTTTACCTATATCGTTTAAACCTGTAAAAGACTTTATGCTTTATAAAGAACCCAATGATAAACCCCGGTAAACCTTTTTATCGTTGTATTATATGTCAAAATATTTTTAAGGGCCGCTAAAATTTGCTTTTGCCCAGGGCCGCTAACACGGTAAGCACGGTCCTAAGAGGCCCCATATACTTTCTTTCTTTCCTTTTTGGTTTTACGGCTCAAAGACTACAGTGGTCATGCTGCGCCGGGACCTACTGTTTTCCGAGGAATCCGAACCTCTTAAGGCCTAGGGAACCAAACCCCGGACTACAGTGAGCAGTGCGATCTTTATGAGATCTCTGAGTAAGCGTTCTTTTTGCACTGCTGGGAGTCGAACCCGGATTAGCGGCGCACTAGGAGAACGCGTTACCACACTGCGCCACCGCAGCCCCCATATACTTTCAAATAACAGAGTATTTGGTTAATTGCCCTTTTGCGTGTTACGTCACAGCTCCCATAATGTAGCTTCTAAATGGCTATCAAAATACATGTATGTATTATTAGTCAAATGCGTTAGCATCAGTAGCTAATGTGCGTTATAATGTTAACTGTGGTGGCCATATGGCCACTATAGAGACTCCTGGCGTCCGACATTTGACTGCACAAAAAACTAGAAAATTACTTTGTAAGTTCTAATAATATAAAAAAGCGGCTTTGTTCACTGAGTTAGATTTTCATTGATTAGTTATAATATTTATATAATTATAGTAATTTATTATAATTATAATAAATTACAATTATTCGTATTTTAATTCATTTTATCTCCTATCTTCAATTTAATTTCATTACCACATTCTTACCTTTATACCAGTGGAGGACTTTATTTTGTAACGCTAAATCCTGGTCAGTCTTTGCATCGCTTTGTGTGTAGAACATTTTTAAGGCCCCTAAAATCTGCTTTACCCAGGGCCGCTAACACCGTAAGCCCGGCCCTGCTTCTTCCACATAATTTTATCCTTGCCTGTGTTGAGTATCATAAACATTGATCTATCACTAAAAATCAGTGTTCCAGAAATCTTGATCATTATTGACGATTTTTTTTACGAAATCCAGGCCTTTTTTTTTTTTTCCTACTTGCCTTACTCATACAGGACTTTTTCCGGCAAGTCGCTCACGATATCCATTATTTCGCAGTGTTCCACGAACTGTTTTAAAGCTTATATTTTTATTTTCTAAAAATGATTTAACTGTAGAATAAATTTCCCGTGCTGGTTCAGAAAGATTTACTTTGGCACAGCGACAAATTTCTATGCTAAATCATACGAACACTTGATACACGTAGATTTTTTTTTTTATTAGGGAGCGTTCATTTCAATTCAAATTTATTTTTGGGCAGATGCACTTACAGATTACAGTATAAAAAAACATACAAATAATCGATCTGCCCAGGGAGCTATGGGTAGAGACTATAAGGTCTGACGGAGACCTAGCTGCCCGAGGCAAAATAACTATATAAATTAAAATAATTATAACAACAGGAATAAAACAATAAAATTATACAAGAAATCAATTTTCCAAAAGATATTTATGTAGATGTTTTTTAAAAAGTGGAAGTGAACTCAAAATTTTAATTCTGTCAGGCAGAGGGTCCCACACCCTAGGGCCCACACAACCCATGCGTGTCAATCCAAGATTTGTTCTGAAGAATTCTGGTATTAGATTATTTAAATTTCTTGTGAAGTGGTCATGTCCGGGTAGGGTTAAGGATATAAGATTAGGATATAAACCGATTCTAATGGCATTAAACCTAAAAATATAGATCTCGTAAATTAGTAATTTGTCAATTAGTAATATTTGAGTATTATTGGAAGATGAATAAAAGGAGTGAGACACGAGACTATTGTAAGACAAAAGTGAAATAAAATGCTTCTGAAGAGCAGTAATCCGTGAGAGATTGTATTTTGTGGTACAGCCCCAAATCAGTGAGCAATAATATATGTTAGAGAAAATCAAAGAAAAGTAAAGATTTATAAGAATTGGAGTGGGTAAATAATATGCAATATTTCTTATTATTCCCAAATTTCTACTAATTTTTGTACAAATGGCGTTAACATGGGTGTCCCACTTTAAATTAGATTGAAATGTTATAACAAGAAAATTAATTTCTTTTGAGAATGAAATTGATTTGTTATTAATATTAAGACAAAAATTATTTAGATTAATATTTCATTTATTTGTGAATAAAAAGAACTTAGTCTTTTTTGTGCTAAGGGTTAAGTAGTTAATGTTAAAGATTTTATTAATAATGTGTTTAATATCTTCATTAACTATTGGATTAGGTTGTTAATATCAGTATGTTTAGAGAAGATACTTGTGTCATCAGCGAAGCAAATTGATTTGAAGAACGTTGGTAGATGAAAAATGTTATTGACATAAAAGTTAAATAATAATGGTCCAAGAATAGATCCTTGGGGCACAGCGCATAATGAATCGCGAAGTGTAGAGCGGCAGCCATTCATGTGATCATATTGTTGTCTGTTAGTTAAGTAGTTTTTGAAAAGGGTATTGCAAGAGCCACGGATATCAGCTAGACTAAGTTCATAGAGTAATTGCTCATGGTTAATTGTATCAAAGGCCCTCGACAGATAAAAACAACCACCCCAACTGCTGCTTGTTTAGAATCCAGAGAAGAGTAAATAAAATCTGTAACTGCAATTAAAGCCTGTTCCACTGATCTACCCTCCATAAACCCAAATTGATTTAGATGAATGATTTTGTTTAATGAGAAAAAGCTATATAATCTTTTATACAGTATCTTTTCAAAAATTTTGGCAAAAACTGTCAATACTGATATTGGTCTGTAATTGGCAATCTCAGATCTATTTCCTTTTTTAAATACAGGTGTAACTGCTGAAATTTTAAGATCTTGTGGAATAACACTTATGGAAATAATTAGATTATAAATGTGGGTGAGAGGCTGCAGTATAATATCTGAAACATATTTAATAGCAGCCGGGTGAATCTGATCATGTCCAGGGCCCTTATTAGGGTTAATTTCCTTTATTAGTTTAGCAATTTCAGCTGGTGTAGATAGTGAAAGAAATAGTGAATCTTAATGTCATAGTTGTAGCATCCACTATTCAAATGGGACATTGTATTATGGGCCTGTGCCAATCCAAACGGAAAATCGATAAAGTAGTTATTGAAGGTGGTAAGTATTTTGATTTTGGTTGGTAATGGTTTGATTCCTAATAACGAGGCTACTAATTGGGTTTTTAGATGCTTTAGTTCTACCAAGGAGTTCATTTAACCTCAACCAAATTTTTTTTTGATCGGAGCCTTCAAAGAATTTTTCGAGATAGTTTTGTTTTGCCAGTTTTAGTTTTTTATTTAAGTTATTTCGAAATTTACGAAATGTAGTTGGGTAATCAAGTGATTTGTGTTGTATGAAGCTTGAGAAAAGTCCATTTTTTTAAAATTTTTTTTAGAAGAAAATTATTGATCCATGGTTTTCTGATCCGCTTACTTCTTGCGATATTTTTAAGAATGAAACGTTTGTTGTATATATTAGCAAAAGTTTGAATAAATAGATTATAAGCTCGTTGAGCATCATTCGAATTAAGTAAAGTGGTCCAATTGATTTTTGTTAATTCCAATTTAAATAAGATTAGGTTACTTGCCGAAAGATCCCTTATCGAAAAACAGCTTCCAAATTTATTACGATGAAAATCTTGAATATTATTAGTTATAAAAATAGCTAGGAGATCACTTATATGGTATGTGAGTACTACTGAAAGGTGTAGATAAGTATTAGTTATACAGAGGTCAACCATAGTTTGGGAGTGAGATGTTATTCTAGTAGGGACATTGATTGTAAAATGAAAACCGCTAGTATGAACTATATCTTCTAAATTTTTAGCATTGATGTTTTGGTTTGAAATCATGTCAATACTTAGATCACCAAGTATAATTAATTTCAATTTATCAGTGTTAACAAAATCCATAAAGGTCTTTAAGAAAGTTAAAAATCCCCCAATGTCACCATTCGGTGGTCTATAGATTGTAGAAATAAGGATTCCAAAAGATTTTATGGTTATGATTTCAATGTATGGAAATATTCCACTCCAATGATTATAATTAGAATATGAGATTGATTGATGTACATAAATTGCCACTCCACCTCCGCAACCATTCTGGCGGCATTCAGTAACTAGGCTGTATTGAGCTATATGCAAAGAATAGTTAGGTTGAAACTACCTTTCAGTAATACAGATAAAATGGGTAAGAATTTTTAGTTCATCCAATAAATCATTAAGGAAATAACTTTATTCAAAAGGCTGCAGGTATTTATATGTAGTGAGAATAAGTTATTTTGGGAGGATTGAGTAAAAATTACTTTTGAACGTCGGAAATATTGACCACATAGGTTGCTGGTGCTATTTACAGGTGTGGAACATACCATAATAATTAGAAAATTTTAGAATAACTACAGTATATCAATTAGAAAAACATAACTTTGACAAAAAATAAATAAAATAAAAAAAATATAAAATAAAAATTAATCAGGAACCAAAAGGTAACACAACAATAAATAAAGAATTAGTAAGTGTATGTGTATGTGTATGTGTCCATTATACAGGGTATAAAATGAAATAGATATGTAATAATGTAAGAAATAGACAGCAGAAGGTATAAATAATCCTGTAGAAAAAGTAGAAAAAATACACAAAACTCAAAATGAAAATTAGTAGAGGAATAAATTATCTTATCAAAAGTATTGAAATATAATACAAGCAATATAATGTAATAAAAGGCGTAAAGTATGAGATTTTCAAATAAATTACCAACTGTTGAAAGATTAAATTAATCAGGCATTGAAACAAGATGCCAACATAAGTAAATGAGAATAACCTATTCAAACATAACAATTAGGTTAAGTCATAAAAGTGAGTGAGAATAACTTGATCAAACGGAACATTTAAGTTAAATCGCAATCCAAAATGAGCAATATTTCATATATTAATAAATCTGAACAAGTAATTCTGAGGACGAATAAGTCAAAAGTAAAGTCTAACAAATCGAAGAATAGGTTAGTTGGTTGGTTAGCTGGCTATATCTATATGGCACAAGGACAGCAAGGATTATTCTGTGTCAAACAAGGTGATCGAAGAACAGAACATAACATGAATACATTGATTTGGATATATAAATAATGTACCACCAAAAATAATAAATAATAATTGCTACAATAAGACCATAAAAGGTATAGGAAACAATAACACAAGATAAATAGTAATAATGTAAATTTTTTTTCCATTCCCTTAGGTAAGTCCAAAAACATTCATAATATACAAATAATGATACAGTAAATACTGATACGTCAGCAAGATAAGGATGAACTAATAGTTAGTTTACCGCATTTTGTCATTATGCAAGGACAGTAAAGGCAAGGCTGCAATATAGACTTGGATATACAGGGTTTGTCCCAAAAGTTCCAGGCATGATTTTTTTAAAATCATTTATTCAATATCAGTTTACAATCTTTTCAGAACTTTTCAAAGTATTCTCCCCCTGCTTCGATGCACCGTTGCCAATGCTTCACCCAATCATTGAAGGCGCCCTGGAAGTCGTCAACGGGAATCTCCTTCAGTGAGGTCGTCGCGGCTGCTTTTACCGCCTGCAGCGTCCCATGCCGAGTTCCTTTCAGGGTTCTTTTGATCCTGGGGAACAAAAAGAAATCCTCTGGTGCCAGATCGGGGCTGAACGGCGGCTGGGGCAGCGTTGCCACATCCATTTTGGCCAGAAACTCGGAGACAATGAGCGCGGTGTGGGTTGATGCGTTGTCATAGTGCAAGATCCAATTGTCGCAAATTTCATTCCGGATGTGTCGAACCCTGTTGCACAACCGTTTGCGCACTTCACAGTAAAACTCCTTGTTGACTGTTTGTCCTTGTGGCACGAATTCACTGTGAACCACATCTTTTCTGTCAAAAAACACAATGAGCATTGCCTTGATTCGCGATTTGCTCATCCTTGCTTTTTTCGGGCGAGGAGACTCCTTGATGTGTCACTCGCTGCTTTGGCGCTTTGATTCGGGATCGTACTGAAAAATCCACGTTTCGTCCACTGTGATCACTCTGTCCAAAAATTCTGGGTCTGTTTCATAGTGTTCATGCAATTCCTGGCACTTCAACAAACGCTGCTCATTCATCTCACTCGTCAGGACTTTTGGCACCATTTTCGAGCACACTTTCTTTATTTGAAGATCCTCCGTTAAAATGCGATGAACGATTGTTTTGGGTA
>QLNU02000893.1:0-18776 GCA_006491805.2 Dysdera silvatica | reverse complement strand
TTTCTGGTTGCTGGTGATTTTTTCCATCCTCGGTGGGGTCGCCAATGGGGTGTTGAAGGCTGTGCCTGTCTTGGTGCTCATTGAAAACCACGGGGTCGGGAACTTGGTAGGAACATTGAACGTCTTAAAGATGTTTGATGGTATTACCAAACTCCTGTACCCGTTTGTGGCTTCTCTTATGAGTACCGAGACTGTCGCTTACTTCAACGGTGGTGCAGTCGGATTTTCGGCAGTACTTGGATTGTCCTTTTCTTCTGTCTGCTTCTACTTGAAAAAGTAGGATTTGGGCTTTGGATTGGGATTGTCTGATTGTTGGGGTGGAATTCCCTTTCGGTTATTCTAACCGAAAGAAGAAAGAAGCTTGTGAAAGCGAGCGATATAAAAACAAATAGAAGGAATTTAAAAGATCAGTAGTTAAAAAGGAAAGGTTTTCCTTTTCTTTTTTCTCCTGCCTTACACATTATCGCGAGGAAATACCATTTTGTTTGAAAATATGAGGTAACAAAGAATGCACAGCAAAGTATGGAACAAAAACAGAATAACCCGTATGCGAATGGCTGTGACTAATTGCCATGGAATGCACCAGTACCTTTGAACTCGGTGGAAACACGGTTACTAGTTCGTACGATGGCACAGAACGCGGTCTTCGGGTTCGGGTTTTGTTTGGGTCGTGCGTTCTATTCCCGATATACACTTTCTTTCCTTTTTTAACCACGGAGGGTCAAAGGTGACCGCGAACAGAAAGAGCCGTGTTAATCTGAAGACGTTTCCGGGCTCACAACGTAAAATATACGTTCTCATGACCTGCATGTTTGTATGGTGATTGATGTTGAGGGGGTCTCCACTGACGTTGGACCAGCCACTGTTAACAAGGAAGTGTTTGTTTGTTCGTTTGTTTGTTGCTCCTGTTGGTGCCTCTGGCTTAATACCGAAACACCTTTCCATTCCTATGGGTATATGGGTCTTTTTAGCAAATAAGAAACGATTTCCGAGAAGGGCCGTGAACCCCCGGAATCGGCCCTGACACAGGAAGTCTATGGGGTGCAAGCGGGAAACAAAAGTTGCCCTCCTTTTTCTTCTTCTTCTTCTTCTTCTTCTTCTTCTTCTTTTCTTTTTTTTTTAAGTTCACGCGCAAGTCTATCCGATGCGCAGAACACCAGACTCGATTCGACATCGTTAAAATCCAGCAGAAATCTTATTTATTCATCCTTCCTCTCAAACAATACGCAATTAAATGAAAGAACGACACTGTATTATTCCATGCAGAGTAAACAACGCGTTTCTTACACAACACCTAAAAAAATAACACATTTTTATAAATTCACTTTTCACGCGCTCGATTAAGAGCAACTGTGCGTATTTTTACTCAATAAATAACGCATTTCTTACACTTCGCCTAAAAGTTGTATATATTTTGTACAAAAAGTACGTTCTCGAGACCACGGCCTGTTTCTATTATGTTTGCGAGAAGAATGAAATGTCCGAGTGAGGTTTCGTTTGAGTCGTATGTTCGTTTCTCAGCGCGGACGGTGATTATTATTTCCTTTCAAATGTGAAAGTTGAACGACGATCAAAATGAAGATATAAAAATAAATGAGGGTTTATTTCCTGTCCTGATCATTGATCTTGAGGCTGCTATTTTTGATATATTTAACGTAATTGATTGTTTTGTTTATAACCGAGTGCGGGATGAGCGTCCCGTCGGGTCAGACTCATCCCGCACTCAATATTTCTCAGGTCGAATCTGATTGGTTCTCGCTGGGTTTTCCCCATGTTTCCGGGTATAAAAAGGGGACCCTGTGCCGAGAGGCTTCACTTGCTCTCTGATTTTCGCTCTGTCGATTACCAGAACGCTCTTTCTTCTTTTGTCTCCGGAGTTTACCCTTGTGGTTATTGGGATTAATGGCTGTCGTTGCTGGGAAGGATGATGTTTCTGTCGTGGTGGAGGAGGATGCTGATGAGATTGTTGTTTTGGAAGTCTTGCCTGAAGACTTTGAGGTTGGTGTGGTGATTGATGTTGATGAGGTTTCCATCGACATGGGGCCGGCCACTGTCACTAAGGAAGTGCTTGTTGCTCCCGATGGTGGCTTTGGTTGGGCTGTTGCTGCTGCCTGCTTCGTGATTTCCTTCTTGTCGGCTGGTTACACCAGAGCATTCCTTGCAGCTGTGCTCAAGGAATTCTCGTCTTCGGGTATTGGTGATTCTGCTTGGATTAAAGCTGGTCCAACTACTTTACCGTTGCTTCATGCACCGTTGAGTAGCATGTTTTTGGAACGCTTTGGACATCGTGCTACGGTTGCTCTAGGATATTTCCTTTGTACCTTAGCCATGTCCCTCGGATCCTTCGCAGCTTCAATCGGTCCCGTTACGAGTTTGCTCAGTGTGTTACTAGGTCTTGGTTTGGCTTTGGCTAATACTACGGCTCTCGACTGTTTGAAGAAGTACTTCACGTCTAAACGTCCCTTGGCTATGTGTATCAACAAGGTTGGAATCATCCTTGGTGGGCTGGCTTCGGGAAATTGGGCGGAAGTCCTTATTGGGGCTGTTGGTTTCAGCGGCACATGGCTCGTTTGGTCTGGCATGTTTGTGGCTATCTTGTTTCTGGGGCTTAGGGTGTTTGGAAATCCCCAGGATCACTTTATTTCTGAGACGAAGGAAGTGCCTATTGAAGACACTCCCCAAGTCGAAGACGATGAAGATGTGTAATCGGCCAACACCTTTGTCCGTTTTTGGAGGTTGTTGATGGGGAAGATGGGTTTCGGTTTCCTTGTCAATATTCGGTTCGTTTTGGTTGTTGCTATTTGCATCGCCTTGGGCTTCGGGAACTCTTGTTTTACGAGCTCAGCTGCTAGACGAGCTAATGCGATCGACTTGGGAACGGAGGATGCTGGTTGGATACCCATTATTGCCATCTTCGGAGAATTAGCCGGGACAATGGTTTACGGGCTTGCGGCTCGGCGTTCTCCCTTCCCCCACTTTGCTGAGTACTCAGCTGCCCTGTTTGTGGCAGCAGTTTGTGCTGGAGTACCTCATCTTTGTGGGGCTTTCTGGTTGCTGGTGATTTTTTCCATCCTCGGTGGGGTCGCCAATGGGGTGTTGAAGGCTGTGCCTGTCTTGGTGCTCATTGAAAACCACGGGGTCGGGAACTTGGTAGGAACATTGAACGTCTTAAAGATGTTTGATGGAATTACCAAACTCCTGTACCCGTTTGTGGCTTCTCTTATGAGTACCGAGACTGTCGCTTACTTCAACGGTGGTGCAGTCGGATTTTCGGCAGTACTTGGATTGTCCTTTTCTTCTGTCTGCTTCTACTTGAAGAAGTAGGATTTGGGCTTTGGTTTGGGATTGTCTGATTGTTGGGGTGGAAGTCCCTTTCGGTTATTCTAACCGAAAGAAGAAAGACGCTGGCGAAAGCGAGCGATATAAAAGCAAATAGAAGGAATTTAAAAGATGAGTAGGCAAAATGAAAAGGTATTTCTTTTCTTTTTGCCTTACACATTATCGCGAGGAAATCACACTTTGTTTGAAAATACGAGGTAACGAAGAAATAAATCACGGCAAAGTATGAAACAAAAACAGAATAACCCTTATGCTAATGGCTGTTACTAATTGCCATGGAATGCACCAGTACCTTTGAACTCGGTGGAAACACGGTTTCTGGTTCGTCCGATGGCACAGAACGCGGTCTTCAGATTCGTGTTTTGTTTGGGTCGTGCGTTCTCTTCCCGATATACACTTTCTTTCCTTTTTTTTAACCACGGAGGGGCAAAGGTGACCGCGAACAGAAAGAGCCGTGTTAATCTGAAGACGTTTCCGGGCTCTAACATAAAATATACGTTCTCATGACCACCATGTTTGTATGGTGATGATTGATGTCGAGAGAGGGTCTCCACGGGCGTTGGACCAGCCACTGTTAACAAGGAAGTGTTTGTTTGTTTGTTTGTTGCTCCTGTTGGTGCCTCTGGCTTAATACCGAAATACCTTTCTATACCTATGGGTCTTTTTAGCAAATAAGAAACGATTTCCGAGAGGGGCCTTGAACCCCCGGAATCGGCCCTGACATAGGACGTCTATGGGGTGCAAGCGGGAAACAAAAGTTGCCCTCCTTTTTCTTCTTCTTCTTCTTCTTCTTCTTCTTCTTCTTCTTTTTTTTTTTTTTTAAGTTCACGCGCAAGTCTATCCGATGCGCAGAACACCAGACTCGATTCGACATCGTTAGAATCCGGCAGAAATCTTATTTATTCATCCTCCCTCTCAAACAATACGCAATTAAATGAAAAGAACAACACTATATTATTCCGTACCAGGTAAACAACGCAGAGTTTCTTACACAACACCTAAAAATAACACATTTTATAAATTCACTTTTCACGCGCTCAATTAAGAGCAACTGTACATATTTTTGCACTCAATAAATAACGCATTTTCTTACACTGCGCCTAAAAGTTGTATATATTTTGTACAAAAAGTACGTTCTCGAGACCACGGCCTGTTTCTATTATGTTTGCGAGAAGAATTAAATGTCCGAGTGAGGGTTCGTTTGAGTCGTATGTTCGCTTCTCAGCGCGGACGGTGATTATTTCCTTTCAAATGTGAAAGTTGAACGACGATCAAAATTAAGATATAAAAATAAATGTGGGTTTATTTCCTGTCCTGACCATTGATCTTGAGGCTGCTATTTTTGATATATTTAACGTAATTGATTGTTTTGTTTATAGCCGAGTGCGGGATGAGCGTCCCGTCGGGTCAGACTCATCCCGCACCCAATATTTCTCAGGTCGAATCTGATTGGTTCTCGCTGGGTTTTTCCCATGTTCCCGGGTATAAAAAGGGGACCCTGTGCCGAGAGGCTTCACTTGCTCTCTGATTTTCGCTCTGTCGAGTACCAGAACGCTCTTTCTTCTTTTGTCTCCGGAGTTTACCCTTGTGGTTATTGGGATTAATGGCTGTCGTTGCTAGGAAGGATGATGTTTCTGTCGTGGTGGAGGAGGATGCTGATGAGATCGTTGTTTTGGAAGTCTTGCCTGAAGACTTTGAGGTTGGTGTGGTGATTGATGTTGATGAGGTTTCCATCGACATGGGGCCGTCCACTGTCACCAAGGAAGTGCTTGTTGCTCCCGATGGTGGCTTTGGTTGGGCTGTTGCTGCTGCCTGCTTCGTGATTTCCTTCTTGTCGGCTGGTTACTCCAGAGCATTCCTTGCAGCTGTGCTCAAGGAATTCTCGTCTTCGGGTATTGGTGATTCTGCTTGGATTAAAGCTGGTTCAACTACTTTACCGTTGCTTCTTGCACCGTTGAGTAGCATGTTTTTGGAACGCTTTGGACATCGTGCTACGGTTGATCTAGGATATTTCCTTTGTGCCTTAGCCATGTCCCTCGGATCCTTCGCAGCTTCAATCGGTCCCGTTACGAGTTTGCTCAGTGTGTTTCTAGGTCTTGGTTTGGCTTTGGCTAATGCTACGGCTCTCGACTGTTTGAAGAAGTACTTCACGTCTAAGCGTCCCTTGGCTATGTGTATCAACAAGGTTGGAATCATCCTTGGTGGGCTGGCTTCGGGAAATAGGGTGGAAGTCCTTATTGGGGCTGTTGGTTTCAGCGGCACATGGCTCGTTTGGTCTGGCATGTTTGTGGCTATCTTGTTTCTGGGGCTTAGGGTGTTTGGAAATCCCGAGGATCACTTTATTTCTGAGACGAAGGAAGTGCCTATTGAAGACACTCCCCAAGTCGAAGACGATGAAGTCGTGGAATCGGCCAACATCTTTGTCCGTTTTTGGAGGTTGTTGATGGGGAAGATGGGTTTCGGTTTCCTTGTCAATGTTCGGTTCGTTTTGGTTATTGCTATTTGCATCGCCTTGGGCTTCGGGAACTCTTGTTTTACGAGCTCAGCTGCTAGACGAGCTAATGCGATCGACTTGGGAACGGATGATGCTGGTTGGATACCCATTATTGCCATCTTCGGAGAATTAGCCGGGACAATGGTTTACGGGCTTGCGGCTCGGCGTTCTCCCTTCCCCCACTTTGCTGAGTACTCAGCTGCCCTGTTTTTGGCAGCAGTTTGTGCTGGAGTACCTCATCTTTGTGGGGCTTTCTGGTTGCTGGTGATTTTTTCCATCCGCGGTGGGGTCGCCAATGGGGTGTTGAAGGCTGTGCCCGTCTTGGTGCTCATTGAAAACCACGGGGTCGGGAACTTGGTAGGAACATTGAACGTCTTAAAGATGTTTGATGGAATTTCCAAACTCCTGTACCCGTTTGTGGCTTCTCTTATGAGTACCGAGACTGTCGCATACTTCAATGGTGGTGCAGTCGGATTTTCGGCAGTACTTGGATTGTCCTTTTCTTCTGTCTGCTTCTACTTGAAAAAGTAGGATTTGGGCTTTGGATTGGGATTGTCTGATTGTTGGGGTGGAATTCCCTTTCGGTTATTCTAACCGAAAGAAGAAAGACGCTTGTGAAAGCGAGCGATATAAAAGCAAATAGAAGGAATTTAAAAGATGAGTAGGCAAAATGGAAAGGTGCTCCTTTTCTTTTTGCCTTACACATTATCGCGAGGAAATAACACTTTGTTTGAAAATGCGAGGTAACGAAGAAATAAATCACGGCAAAGTATGAAACAAAAACAGAATAACCCGTATGCGAATGGCTGTGACTAATCGCCGTGGAATGCACCTGTACCCTAGAACTGGGAGGAAACGCGGTTACTGGTTCGTACGATGGCACAGAGCGCGCTCTTCAGGTTCGTGTTTTGTTTGGGTCGTGCGTTCTATTCCCGATATGCACTTTCTTTACTTTTTTTAACCACGGAGGGGTCAAAGGTGACCGCGAACAGAAAGAGCCGTGTTAATCTGAAGACGTTTCCGGGCTCACAACATAAAATATACGTTCTCATGACCTGCATGTTTGTATGGGGATTGATGTTGAGGAGGTCTCCACTGACGTTGGACCAGCCACTGTTAACAAGGAAGTGTTTGTTTGTTTGTTGCTCCTGTTGGTGCCTCTGGCTTAATACCGAAATACCTTTCCATACCTATGGGGATATGGCTCTTCTTAGCAAATAAGAAACGATTTCCGAGAAGGGCCTTGAACCCCCGGAATCGGCCCTGACACAGGACGTCTATGGGGTGCAAGCGGGAAACAAAAGTTGCCCTCCTTTTTCTTCTTCTTCTTCTTCTTCTTTTTTTTTTTAAGTTCACGCGCAAGTCTATCCGATGCGCAGAACACCAGACTCGATTCGACATCGTTAAAATCGGGCAGAAATCTTATTTATTCATCCTTCCTCTCAAACAATACGCAATTAAATGAAAGAACGACACTATATTATTCCATGCAGAGTAAACAACGTGTTTCTTACACAACACCTAAAAAATAACACATTTTTATAGATTCACTTTTCACGCGCTCGATTAAGAGCAACTGTACATATTTTTACTCAATAAATAACGCATTTCTTTCACAGCGCCTAAAAGTTGTATATATTTTGTACAAAAAGTACGTTCTCGAGACCACGGCCTGTTTCTATTATGTTTGCGAGAAGAATTAAATGTCCGAGTGAGGTTTCGTTTGAGTCGTATGTTCGCTTCTCCGCGCGGACGGTGATTATTTCCTTTCAAATGTGAAAGTTGAACGACGATCAAAATTAAGATATAAAAATAAATGAGGGTTTATTTCCTGTCCTGACCATTGATCTTGAGGCTGCTATTTTTGATATATTTAACGTAATTGATTGTTTTGTTTATAACCGAGTGCGGGATGAGCGTCCCGTCGGGTCAGACTCATCCCGCACCCAATATTTCTCAGGTCGAATCTGATTGGTTCTCGCTGGGTTTTTCCCAGGTTTCCGGGTATAAAAAGGGGACCCTGTGCCGAGAGGCTTCACTTGCTCTCTGATTTTCGCTCTGTCGATTACCAGAACGCTCTTTCTTCTTTTGTCTCCGGAGTTTACCCTTGTGGTTATTGGGATTAATGGCTGTCGTTGCTAGGAAGGATGATGTTTCTGTCGTGGTGGAGGAGGATGCTGATGAGATTGTTGTTTTGGAAGTCTTGCCTGAAGACTTTGAGGCTGGTGTGGTGATTGATGTTGATGAGGTTTCCATCGACATGGGGCCGGCCACTGTCACCAAGGAAGTGCTTGTTGCTCCCGATGGTGGCCTTGGTTGGGCTGTTGCTGCTGCCTGCTTCGTGATTTCCTTCTTGTCGGCTGGTTACACCAGAGCATTCCTTGCAGCTGTGCTCAAGGAATTCTCGTCTTCGGGTATTGGTGATTCTGCTTGGATTAAAGCTGGTCCAACTACTTTACCGTTGCTTCTTGCACCGTTGAGTAGCATGTTTTGGAACGCTTTGGACATCGTGCTACGGTTGCTCTAGGATATTTCCTTTGTGCCTTAGCCATGTCCCTCGGATCCTTCGCAGCTTCAATCGGTCCCGTTACGAGTTTGCTCAGTGTGTTTCTAGGTCTTGGTTTGGCTTTGGCTAATACTACGGCTCTCGACTGTTTGAAGAAGTACTTCACGTCTAAGCGTCCCTTGGCTATGTGTATCAACAAGGTTGGAATCATCCTTGGTGGGCTGGCTTCGGGAAATTGGGTGGAAGTCCTTATTGGGGCTGTTGGTTTCAGCGGCACATGGCTCGTTTGGTCTGGCATGTTTGTGGCTATCTTGTTTCTGGGGCTTAGGGTGTTTGGAAATCCCGAGGATCACTTTATTTCTGAGACGAAGGAAGTGCCTATTGAAGACACTCCCCAAGTCGAAGACGATGAAGTTGTGGAATCGGCCAACACCTTTGTCCGTTTTTGGAGGTTGTTGATGGGGAAGATGGGTTTCGGTTTCCTTGTCAATGTTCGGTTCGTTTTGGTTGTTGCTATTTGCATCGCCTTGGGCTTCAGGAACTCTTGTTTTACGAGCTCAGCTGCTAGACGAGCTAATGCGATCGACTTGGGAACGGATGATGCTGGTTGGATACCCATTATTGCCATCTTCGGAGAATTAGCCGGGACAATGGTTTACGGACTTGCGGCTCGGCGTTCTCCCTTCCCCCACTTTGCTGAGTACTCAGCTGCCCTGTTTGTGGCAGCAGTTTGTGCTGGACTACCTCATCTTTGTGGGGCTTTCTGGTTGCTGGTGATTTTTTCCATCCTCGGTGGGGTCGCCAATGGGGTGTTGAAGGCTGTGCCCGTCTTGGTGCTCATTGAAAACCACGGGGTCGGGAACTTGGTAGGAACATTGAACGTCTTAAAGATGTTTGATGGAATTACCAAACTCCTGTACCCGTTTGTGGCTTCTCTTATGAGTACCGAGGCTGTCGCTTACTTCAACGGTGGTGCAGTCGGATTTTCGGCAGTACTTGGATTGTCCTTTTCTTCTGTCTGCTTCTACTTGAAAAAGTAAGATTTGGGCTTTGGATTGGGATTGTCTGATTGTTGGGGTGGAATTCCTTTTCGGTTATTCTAACCGAAAGAAGAAAGACGCTTGTGAAAGCGAGCGATATAAAAGCAAATAGAAGGAATTTAAAGATGAGTAGGCAAAATGAAAAAGGGCACTTTTCTTTTGCCTTTTCCATTATCGCAGGAAATAACACTTTGTTTGAAAATACTACGAGGTAACAGAAACCACGGCAAAGTATGAAACAAAAACAGAATAACCCGTATGCGAATGGCTGCTAATCACCATGGAACGCACCTGTACCCTAGAACTGGGAGGGAAACGCGATTACTGGTTCGTGGCACGAACGCGGTCTTCAGTTTCGTGTTGTTGGTTCGTGCGTTCTGTTCCCGATATACCTTTCTTTCTTTTTAACCACGGAGGGTCAAGGTGACACGCGGCGAAGGGCGTGTTAATCTGAAGACGTTTCCGGGCTCACAACATAAAATATACGTTCTCATGACCTGCATGTTTGTATGGTGATTGATGTTGAGGAGGTCTCCACTGACGTTGGACCAGCCACTGTTAACAAAGAAGTGTTTGTTTGTTGCTCCTGTTGGTGCCTCTGGCTTAATACCGAAATACCTTTCCATACCTATGGGTATATGGCTCTTCTTAGCAAATAAGAAACGATTTCCGAGAAGGGCCTTGAAACCCCGGAATCGGCCCTGACACAGGAAGTCTATGGGGTGCAAGCGGGAAACAAAAGTTGCCCTCCTTTTCTTCTTCTTCTTTCTTTCTTTCTTTCTCTTTCTTTTTTTTTAAAGTTCACGCGCAAGTCTATCCGATGCGCAGAACACCAGACTCGATTCGACATCGTTAAAATCCGTCAGAGATCTTATTTATTCATCCTTCCTCTCAAACAATACATAATTAAACGAAAGAACAACACTGTATTGTTTCATGCAGTAAACAACGTGTTTCTTACGCAACACCTAAAAAATAACACATTTTTATAAATTCACTTTTCGCGCGCTTGGTTGAGAACAACTTTACATATCTTTACTCAATAAATAGAACATTTCTTAAACAACGACTAAAATTTGTATATATTTTGTACATAAAGTACGTTCTTTGCGCAGCACTCGAGACCTCGTCCTGTTTCTATTACGTTTGCGATAAGAATTAAGGTTCCGAGTTAGGTTTCGTTGAAAGCCGCATGTTCGTGTTTCTCAGCGCGGACGGTGATTATTTCCTTCAAATGAAAAGTTGAGGGACAATCAAAATTCAGATATAAAAATAAATAAGGTTTTCTTTCCTGTCCTGATTATTGATGTTGAGACTGCTATTTTCGACATATCTCATATAATTTATTGTTTTGGTTATAACCGAGTGCGGGATGAGCTCCCCGTCGGGTCAGACTCATCCCGCACTCAATATTTGTCAGGTCGAATCTGATTGGTTCTCGCCGGGTTTTCCCCATCTTCCCGGGTATAAAAAGGGAACCCTGGGCCGAGAGGCTTCACTTGCTCTCTGATTTTCGCTCTGTCGATTACCAGAACGCTCTTTCCTCTTTTGTCTCCGGAGTTTACCCTTGTGGTTATTGGGATTAATGGCTGTCGTTGCTAGAAAGGATGATGTTTCTGTCGTGGTGGAGGAGGATGCTGATGAGATTGTTGTTTTGGAAGTCTTGCCTGAAGACTTGGAGGTTGGTGTGGTGATTGATGTTGATGAGGTTTCCATCGACATGGGGCCGGCCACTGTCACCAAGGAAGTGCTTGTTGCTCCTGATGGTGGCTTTGGTTGGGCTGTTGCTGCTGCCTGCTTCGTGATTTCCTTCTTGTCGGCTGGTTACACCAGAGCATTCCTTGCAGCTGTGCTCAAGGAATTCTCGTCTTCGGGTGTTGGTGATTCTGCTTATTAAAGCTGGTCCAACTACTTTACCGTTGCTTCTTGCATCGTTGAGTAGCATGTTTTTGGAACGCTTTGGACATCGTGCTACGGTTGCTCTAGGATATTTCCTTTGTGCCTTAGCCATGTCCTTCGGATCCTTCGCAGCTTCAATTGGTCCCGTTACGAGTTTGCTCAGTGTGTTTCTAGGTCTTGGTTTGGCTTTGGCTAATACCACGGCTCTCGACTGTTTGAAGAAGTACTTCACGTCTAAGCGTACCTTGGCCATGTGTATCAACAAGGTTGGGATCATCCTTGGTGGGCTGGCTTCGGGAAATTGGGTGGAAGTCCTTATTGGGGCTGTTGGGTTCAGCGGCACATGGCTCGTTTGGTCTGGCATGTTTGTGGCTATCTTGTTTCTGGGGCTTAGGGTGTTTGGAAATCCTGAGGATCACTTTATTTCTGAGACGAAGGAAGTGCCTATTGAAGACACTCCCCAAGTCGAAGACGATGGAGTCGTGGAATCGGCCAACATCTTTGTCCGTTTTTGGAGGTTGTTGATGGGGAAGATGGGTTTCGGTTTCCTTGTCAATGTTCGGTTCGTTTTGGTTGTTGTTATTTGCATCGCCTTGGGCTTCGGGAACTCTTGTTTTACGAGCTCAGCTGCTAGACGAGCTAATGCGATCGACTTGGGAACGGATGATGCTGGTTGGATACCCATTATTGCCATCTTCGGAGAATTAGCCGGGACAATGGCTTACGGGCTTGCGGCTCGGCGTTCTCCCTTCCCCCACCTTGCTGAGTACTCAGCTGCCCTGTTTGTGGCAGCAGTTTGTGCTGGAGTACCTCATCTTTGTGGGGCTTTCTGGGTTGCTGGCGATTTTTGCCATCCTCGGCGGGTCAGTTAATGGGGTGTTGAAGGCCAGCTCGTCTTGGTGCCTGGCTGAAAACCACGGGTCGGGAACTTGGTAGGAACATTGAACGTCTTAAAGATGTTTGATGGACTACCAAACTCCTGTACCTGTTTGTGGTTTCTCTTATGAGTACCGACTGTCGCTTACTTCAACGGTGTGGTGCAGTCGGATTTTCGGCAGCATTCTGATTGTCCTTTCGTCTGCTTCTACTTGAAAAAGTAGGTTTTGGGCTTTGGATTGGGATTGTTAGACTCCCTTTCGGTTATTCTAACCGAAAGAAGAAAGACGCTTGCGAAAGCAAGCGATATAAAAGCAAATAGAAGGAATTTAAAAGATGAGTAGGCAAAATGAAAAGGTATTTCTTTTCTTTCTGCCTTACACATTATCGCGAGGAAATAACACTTTGTTTGAAAATACGAGGTAACGAAGAAATAAATCACGGCAAAATATGAAACAAAAACAGAATAACCCGTATGCGAATGGCTGTGACTAATCGCCATGGAATGCACCTGTACCCTAGAACTGAGAGGAAACACGGTTACTAGTTCGTACGATGGCACAGAACGCGGTCTTCGGGTTCGTGTTTTGTTTGGGTCGTGCGTTCTATTCCCGATATACACTTTCTTTCCTTTTTAACCACGGAGGGGCAAAGGTGACCGCGAACAGAAAGAGCCGTGTTAATCTGAAGACGTTTCCGGGCTCACAACGTAAAATATACGTTCTCATGACCTGCATGTTTGTATTGTGATTGATGTTGAGGAGGTCTCCACTGACGTTGGACCAGCCACTGTTAACAAGGAAGTGTTTGTTTGTTTGTTGCTCCTGTTGGTGCCTCTGGCTTAATACCGAAACACCTTTCCATTCCTATGGGTATATGGGTCTTTTTAGCAAATAAGAAACGATTTCCGAGAAGGTCATTGAACCCCCGGAATCGGCCCTGACACAGGACGTCTATGGGGTGCAAGCGGGAAACAAAAGTTGCCCTCCTTTTTCTTCTTCTTCTTCTTCTTCTTCTTCTTTTTTTTTTTTTTTAAGTTCACGCGCAAGTCTATCCGATGCGCAGAACACCAGACTCGATTCGACATCGTTAAAATCCGGCAGAAATCTTATTTATTCATCCTCCCTCTCAAACAATACGCAATTAAATGAAAGAACAACACTATATTATTCCATGCAGAGTAAACAACGCGTTTCTTACACAACACCTAAAAAAATAACACATTTTTATAAATTCACTTTTCACGCGCTCGATTAAGAGCAACTGTGCGTATTTTTACTCAATAAATAACGCATTTCTTACACTGCGCCTAAAAGTTGTATATATAGTTTGTACAAAAAGTACGTTCTCGAGACCACGGCCTGTTTCTATTATGTCTGCGAGAAGAATTAAATGTCCGAGTGAGGTTTCGTTCGAGTCGTATGTCCGCTTCTCAGCGCGGACGGTGATTATTTCCTTTCAAATGTGAAAGCTGAACGACGATCAAAATTAAGATATAAAAATAAATGAGGGTTTATTTCCTGTCCTGATCATTGATCTTGAGGCTGCTATTTTTGATATATTTAACGTAATTGATTGTTTTGTTTATAACCGAGTGCGGGATGAGCGTCCCGTCGGGTCAGACTCATCCCGCACCCAATATTTCTCAGGTCGAATCTGATTGGTTCTCGCTGGGTTTTTCCCATGTTTCCGGGTATAAAAAGGGGACCCTGTGCCGAGAGGCTTCACTTGCTCTCTGATTTTCGCTCTGTCGATTACCAGAACGCTCTTTCTTCTTTTGTCTCCGGAGTTTACCCTTGTGGTTATTGGGATTAATGGCTGTCGTTGCTAGGAAGGATGATGTTTCTGTCGTGGTGGAGGAGGATGCTGATGAGATTGTTGTTTTGGAAGTCTTGCCTGAAGACTTTGAGGTTGGTGTGGTGATTGATGTTGATGAGGTTTCCATCGACATGGGGCCGGCCACTGTTACCAAGGAAGTGCTTGTTGCTCCCGATGGTGGCTTTGGTTGGGCTGTTGCTGCTGCCTGCTTCGTGATTTCCTTCTTGTCGGCTGGTTACACCAGAGCATTCCTTGCAGCTGTGCTCAAGGAATTCTCGTCTTCGGGTATTGGTGATTCTGCTTTGATTAAAGCTGGTCCAACTACTTTACCGTTGCTTCTTGCACCGTTGAGTAGCATGTTTTTGGAACGCTTTAGACATCGTGCTACGGTTGCTCTAGGATATTTCCTTTGTGCCTTAGCCATGTTCTCGGATCCTTCTGCAGCCTAATCGGTCCCGTTACGAGTTTGCTCAGTGTGTTTCTAGGTCTTGGTTTGCCTTGCTAATACTACTTCACGGCTCTCGACTGTTTGAAGAAGTACTACGTCTGCGTCCTCGCTATGTGTATCAACAAGGTTGGAATCATCCTTTTGTGGCTGGCTTCTCGTAGGTTCAAGTCCTTATTGCTGTTGGTTTCAGCGTTACGGCTCGTTTCCATCTGGCATGTTTGTGGCTATCTGTTTCTGGGCTTAGGGTGTTTGGAAATCCCGAGGATCACTTTATTTCGAGACGAAGGAAGTGTGCCTATTGAAGACACTCCCTGTCGAAGACGATGAAGTAGGAATCGGCCAACACCTTTGTCCGTTTTGGAGGTTGTTGATGGGGAAGATGGGTTTCGGTTTCCTTGTCAATGTTCGGTTCGTTTTGGTTGTTGCTATTTTCATCACCCTGGGCTTCGGGAACTCTTGTTTTACGAGCTCAGCTGCTAGACGAGCTAACGCGATCGACTTGGGGAACGGATGATGCTGGTTGGATACCCATTATTGCCATCTTCGGAGAATTAGCCGGAACGATGGTTTACGGGCTTGCGGCTCGGCGTTCTCCCTTCCCCCACTTTGCTGAGTACTCAGCTGCCCTGTTTGTGGCAGCAGCTTGTGCTGGACTACCTCATCTTTGTGGGGCTTTCTGGTTGTTGGTGATTTTTGCCATCCTCGGTGGGGTCGCCAATGGGGTGTTGAAGGCTGTGCCTGTCTTGGTGCTCATTGAGAACCACGGGGTCGGGAACTTGGTAGGAACATTGAACGTCTTAAAGATGTTTGATGGCATTACCAAACTCCTGTACCCGTTTGTGGCTTCTCTTATGAGTACCGAGACTGTCGCTTACTTCAACGGTGGTGCAGTCAGATTTTCGGCAGTACTTGGATTGTCCTTTTCTTCTGTCTGCTTCTACTTGAAAAAGTAGGATTTGGGCTTTGGATTGGGATTGTCTGATTGTTGGGGTGGAAGTCCCTTTCGGTTATTCTAACTGAAAGAAGAAAGACGCTTGCGAAAGCGAGCGATATAAAAGCAAATAGAAGGAATTTAAAAAGATGAGCAGGGCAAAATGAAAAGGTACTTCTTTTCTTTTGCCCACATTATCGCGAGGAAATAACACTTTGTTTGAAAATACGAGGTGAATGAAGAAATCACGCAAAGTATGAACAAAACAGAATAAATCTGCATGCGAATGGTCAGACTACACCGCCATGCAATGCACCAGAACCCTAGAACTGGGAGGAAACGCGATTACTGGTTCGTACGATGGCACAGAACGCGGTCTTCAGTTTCGTGTTTTGTTCGGGTCGTGCGTTCTATTCCCGATATACACTTTCTTTCCTTTTTTAACCACGGAGGGGTCAAAGGTGACCGCGAACAGAAAGAGCCGTGTTAATCTGAAGACGTTTCCGGGCTCACAACATAAAATATACGTTCTCACGACCTGCATGTTTGTATGGTGATGATTGATGTCGAGGAGGTCTCCACTGACGTTGGACCAGCCACTATTAATAAGGAAGTGTTTGTTTGTTTGTTGCTCCTGTTGGTGCCTCTGGCTTAATACCGAAATACCTTTCCATACCTATGGGGATATGGCTCTTCTTAGCAAATAAGAAACGATTTCCGAGAAGGGCCTTGAACCCCCGGAATCGGCCCTGACACAGGACGTCTATGGGGTGCAAGCGGGAAACAAAAGTTGCCCTCCTTTTTCTTCTTCTTCTTCTTCTTCTTTTTTTTTTTTTTTTAAGTTCCCGCGCAAGTCTATCCGATGCGCAGAACACCAGACTCGAGTCGACATCGTTAAAATCCGGCAGAAATCTTATTTATTCATCCTCCCTCTCAAACAATACGCAATTAAATGAAAGAACAACACTATATTATTCCATGCAGAGTAAACAACGCGTTTCTTACACAACACCTAAAAATACATTTTATAAATCTACTTTTCACGCGCTCGATTAAGAGCAACTGTACATATTTTACTCAATAACAACGCATTTCTTGCACTGCGCCTAAAGTTTTATATATTTTGTACAAAAAGTACGTACTCTCGAGACCACGGCCAGTTTCTATTATGTTTGCGAGAAGAATGAAATGTCCGAGTGAGGTTTCGTTTGAGTCGTATGTTCGCTTCTCAGCGCGGACGGTGATTATTTCCTTTCAAATGTGAAAGTTGAACGACGATCAAAATTAAGAGATAAAAAAAAATGAGGGTTTATTTCCTGTCCTGACCATTGATCTTGAGGCTGCTATTTTTGATATATTTAACGTAATTGATTGTTTTGTTTATAACCGAGTGGGGGATGAGCGTCCCGTCGGGTCAGACTCATCCCGCACTCATTATTTCTCAGGTCGACCTGATTGGTTCGCTGGGTTTTCCAGGTTTCCGGGTATAAAAGGGACTCAAAGCCGAGAGGTGTGCTTCACTTGCTTCTGATTTCGCTCTGTTTGATTACCAGAACGCTCTTTTCTCTTTCCTTTTGTCTCCGGAGTTTACCCTGTGGTTGGCTGGGGATTAATGGCTGTCGTTGCTAGAAGGATGATGTTTCTGTCGTGGTGGAGGAGGATGCTGATGAGATTGTTGTTTCGGAAGTCTTGCCTGAAGACTTTGAGGTTGGTGTGGTGATTGATGCTGATGAGGTTTCCATCGACATGGGGCCGGCCACTGTCACCAAGGAAGTGCTTGTTGCTCCCGATGGTGGCTTTGGTTGGGCTGTTGCTGCTGCCTGCTTCGTGATTTCCTTCTTGTCGGCTGGTTACACCAGAGCATTCCTTGCAGCTGTGCTCAAGGAATTCTCGTCTTCGGGTATTGGTGATTCTGCTTGGATTAAAGCTGGTCCAACTACTTTACCGTTGCTTCTTGCACCGTTGAGTAGCATGTTTTTGGAACGCTTTGGACATCGTGCTACGGTTGCTCTAGGATATTTCCTTTGTGCCTTAGCCATGTCCCTCGGATCCTTCGCAGCTTCAATCGGTCCCGTTACGAGTTTGCTCAGTGTGTTTCTAGGTCTTGGTTTGGCTTTGGCTAATACTACGGCTCTCGACTGTTTGAAGAAGTATTTCACGTCTAAGCGTCCCTTGGCTATGTGTATCAACAAGGTTGGAATCATCCTTGGTGGGCTGGCTTCGGGAAATTGGGTTCAAGTCCTTATTGGGGCTGTTGGTTTCAGCGGCACATGGCTCGTTTGGTCTGGCATGTTTGTGGCTATCTTGTTTCTGGGGCTTAGGGTGTTTGGAAATCCCGAGGATCACTTTATTTCTGAGACGAAGGAAGTGCCTATTGAAGACACTCCCCAAGTCGAAGACGATGAAGTTGTGGAATCGGCCAACACCTTTGTCCGTTTTTGGAGGTTGTTGATGGGGAAGATGGGTTTCGGTTTCTTTGTCAATGTTCGGTTCGTTTTGGTTGTTGCTATATTTCATCGCCTTGGGCTTCGGGAACTCTTGTTTTACGAGCTCAGCTGCTAGACGAGCCAATGCGATCGACTTGGGGACCTGATGATGCTGGTTGGATACCCATTATTACTCATCTTCGGAGAATTAGCCGACACGGTTTACGGCTTGCGGCTCGGCGTTCTCCCTTCCCCCACTTTGCTGAGTACTCAGCTGCCCTGTTTGTGGCAGCAGTTTGTGCTGGAGTACCTCACCTTTGTGGGGCTTTCTGGTTGTTGGTGATTTTTTCCATCCTCGGTGGGGTCGCTAATGGGGTGTTGAAGGCTGTGCCTGTCTTGGTGCTCATTGAGAACCACGGGGTCGGGAACTTGGTAGGAACATTGAACGTCTTAAAGATGTTTGATGGAATTACCAAACTCCTGTACCCGTTTGTGGCTTCTCTTATGAGTACCGAGGCTGTCGCTTACTTCAACGGTGGTGCAGTCGGATTTTCGGCAGTACTTGGATTGTCCTTTTCTTCTGTCTGCTTCTACTTGAAGAAGTAGGATTTGGATTGGGATTGTTGGGGTGGAAGTCCCTTTCGGTTATTCTAACCGAAAGAAGAAAGAAGCTTGCGAAAGCGAGCGATATAAAAGCAAATAGAAGGAATTTAAAAGATGAGTAGGCAAAATGAAAAGGTATTTCTTGTCTTTTTGCCTTACACATTATCGCGAGGAAATAACACTTTGTTTGAAAATACGAGGTAACGAAGAAATCGCGGCAAAGTATGAAACAAAAACAGAATAACCCGTATGCGAATGGCTGTGACTAATCGCCGTGGAATGCACCTGTACCCTAGAACTGGGAGGAAACACGGTTACTAGTTCGTACGATGTCACAGAACGCGGTCTTCGGGTCCGTGTTTTGTTCGGGTCGTGCGTTCTATTCCCGATATACAC
>QLNU02000879.1:0-14028 GCA_006491805.2 Dysdera silvatica | reverse complement strand
AACATTTAAAACTTTAACGTACGCATTTAAAACTTTAGCATAAACAATTGCCACTTTCAACATAAACAACATTTAAAACTTCAACATAAACAACATGTAAAACTTTAACATAAACAACATGTAAAACTTTAACATAAATAACATGTAAAACTTTAACATAAACATTTGAACTTAAACAACATCTAAAGCTTTAACATAAACAACATTTATAACTTCTATAGAACAACTTTTATTTTAGAGCTCAAAAATATTAATTCATAATTTAATTTTTTTTTTAAATTTGGAGGGTTTAACCCCATTTTTCGCCTTGTGTTTGACTTAGTGCGTACTTGATAGCAATTTTGGCATTGGTTAGATTTGGCATAATACATCACAGGGGAATGCATTTTAATCAAGATTTTACCACTGATTACGACAAAAACTTCAAATATTATATTTATTTCATAATCTCCGGTGATAATTGTTCACCTATCATATTCTAAATATTAAGATACGCCAGCTGTGGTTTTTAAATATTTCTCTGTGGAAAACGGTGCTGTGGTATCAATAAATGTTCTATCTTTATAAAGTTTTTTAATGTATGTATATTTTTGTATGAACATTGTGTAATCAACTATAAATATATCAAGTTATTTTAATGCTTGATAAGAATTTCAACTTCGTATTTTTAAATTAATGTAATTAAAAAGATCTAAATTTTGAAAAAAGAGTATTTTAACCTTTATCTAGGTGCACTTCCTTGTTATCTGATAAAAAAAGTTTTAATTTTTATGCGTCGCTGTATACAAATATCGCATAGATCGGCACAAAAATTTACACATCAGTGTTACTTTCCTTTTTGCATAATAGCACGGCTACGTATGTAGACTGGCCGTGATAATAGGCAGGATACCTAGAGCGTTGTTTCTGATGAAAGTGTGGAATGTATGGAACAATCACTTCTATTCTATTCTCGTTAAAAGAACGTATAGAAGGGTTACATGTTCATAGCGACCAGGCAGAAATCGTGTTCGTAGCGACCTAGTATATATTATGTGTGTTTCTAATGATCAGTCCAGCCGGAGACTTAATACTGTCGGTGTATATGGCGACAATTTTTAAAGTTAACCAAACGTTTACTCTTTTTACATTTACATCCGCCTGCAACTTTCTCTCACACTTTCATTTATCCTTAGGACTGATAACGTCATAATAAAGTTTGTGTAATTTTTGCTTCTATTTGATAACGTCATATTCATTTATAATAAACTTTATGTATGCATATGATATTAGTGGTTTAAAAGTTGCAGATATTTGTAAACCTTTGTCATCGTATTTTTTTTTTTATGAATTTACTTTCCAACTTATTAAAGTAACTAAGTGCATTTAAAAAAAATTCCAAATTATTTGTTTGCTTTAGGTCTTGAAGTGCGTTATTAATTCTGTTGTCTATTTGCACACACATACCTTTCGCCTTTTCGTTTTGAATTCACCAAGTTCACTTGATTTATTTGGAAAAGAGACTTCTAACGCTGCTTGCTTTAACTTTTTTATCAAAACAAACATATTTGGTTTCCTTTTTCCCATTATTGAATTTAGGATTGGTTGAAGCGACAATGACGTTTTGCGACGGTTAAAACCGATTAACCTATATAAATGATTGTTATCATGATTACGCAAAGTAGGGGATATACAAAAAGTTTAAAAATTAATAATTCACAAACAAATAAAGAGAAATAGATGCCGTTTGCAGAAAAAATAAAAATGAAGCCTAATTTTTTGGTCAAGGAAAAAGAAAAAGGTTATTGGTGGTATAATTCACATTTCCACCAACAGATAGCGCTCTATTAGTTACCTTGTTTACATTACATAGGCTAAGATGTCAGAGTTAGCTTACAAATGTTCAATGTGCCGTCTGTCATTCAACATCACGGTTCTAAGAGGAGGACCCACAATGTTCACGACATTAAATAACATTTCTTTCGGTATGGCTGACAGGTGTTGCCAGATGGCATCTTACAGTGTTCCCAATAGGTTGGTGGCGGTACACTTTAGACTGCAGGTACCCCAACAGCCAAAAGTCATTGAGTGTCAGATCGGGAGATCTGGGTGGCTATGCATGTAGAAAGGATCGACTGAAGACACGATCATCCCAAAATGTTGAGTGTAGTATTCGTTGCACAGACGCAACAATATGTGGTGGGGTGGTGCGCCATCTTGCATAAAGGTCACTGTATGCAATGCTTCTCGTGCTTGTAATTCTGGAATAATGCTCGTCCTTAACAATACTACATAGAGCTAACCAGTGACGTAAACTGTTTTTATAACAGACCCTGCAACTTCCTCGAAGAAAAATGGCCCGACTAAGAAATTAGCTGTGAAGCCACAACAGACTGTAACTTTTGGCTGATGGACGGATTGTTCAACAAATGCATGTGGGTTTTCTGTACTCCAGACACGACAATTGTGTGTGTGTAAACATTGCCGGAAAGAGGAAATGCGCTTCATCAATCCAAAACACTGTGAAAAGCCAGACAGTGATTGGGCTGCTTGTTCGACTCTTGAGGCAGCAACAGTGGATGTTGAGGGCTGGCCACTTCTTGCACGTGAAGCCAAAGAAACTATGGTTTCAAATTTTTGTTTTATTTTTGTCAGTCCGGAACATGTCATATGTCAATTACCACCTCTCATACCACGCATGAGTCGATATGCCCGCGATGCTGCACTAGCACTTTCCTCATTCTCATAATAAAGTTTAATACCGCGGCTTTCTTGATTAGTAACAACATTTCTATACCTAAAGTTTCGAATATATGAAACAGAGTGACTGCCAACCACAGGTTGATCCAGAAATCTGTCAAGGGTGGGGGGGGGAATTTGTTTCTGATTCCTATTTTTAACCAAGTATTCAATACTTTTCATATCATTTTCTATGATATAATCCCAGCTTAAGTGGAGAAGCGATCGCTCCATCCTCCTCACCTGGATCCGGCAGTGTTAACAACCACTATCTGCTTCAAGAATGGTGTTATCAGCTACAGCTGCTCTTTTTATACCACTTGATAATTTGCATATTTGATATCTATAACTAATACAGCGCCATCTGTTGGTAGAAATGTAATTTCTACCAACAATGACTTTTTTTTCTTGACAAATTCGGCTTCATTTTCATTCTTTCTCTGCAAACGGCATCTATTTCCCTTTAGTAGTTTATGAATTATTAGTTTTTAAATTTTTTTCTGACTATTGGATCATCCTGTAGATCGCTTAGACAGTAGGTGATCTTCAGTTAGCTGGTCGCTATGAATACGCATAAGTAACCCTTTGTTGCTAGGAATACCTGTCGCTACGCACATATCACCATCGGAGAATCCACTATCACTGTACTATGCTTGAAGGGAAGGCGAAGGGTTTTTTTTATTATTGTTTATACCTACAACAGTGTTTCCTCTAAACAAATCCATTTTGTATTACACATAATTAATAGTAATCTTTGTATTATACATAATATTCAGAGTTTTCTTTACATTTTACTTTTAATATTAAAATGTATTTTAATATAACGCTAGGAGCTCTATAATGAAGTTAAAATGAACTTCACGTAAATTTACACATTAGAGGATCGCAAAAGCAGTGTGTTTTTAAAATTTGCTATTTAACCAAGATGGAAAACAATTCAATTTTAAACCCGTGAAACGTGTTTATGAATTTATATTATGGTCACTGATGTTAACATTAAAAAGTCATTTTTATTCACACGGAAATCGTAATTTTAAGTAACTGTTGAAATTTTTATTTCCAAGTCTGTCATTGTACACTTTTCATAGGTTATTTTTCACAGAAAAAGGTAATGTTTGTCTTGACTTGTGAACCTAATTGGTCGTGTTTGTATGCCCCTTTCATATTGTTCCTATTGCCATCATTTATTACAAACGTTATGCTCTTTCCCTTATGTAAACATTTTAAAATGCACAAATGTTTATTCCCAACAGATTTTTTTATACGTTATTTTCCCTTTTACATACAAGCATTTATATATCTGTAATTTAAGGATTTCCTTATTATTATACCATTTTTTCCTCGCGCACCTGATGTTGTTACTAACATGTGAACATTTGCATATGTTAATCGTCTTTGATGATACAATTTTTATGACTAGTGTGCCATGGAAGATTCTGTTTTAACTAGAAATCTATTTCCTCGTTGTCTGTGATTTTACGCTACGTATAATGTCGTCCAATTATTACGCCACACCATGTATGTTGTCTGATTTTACACTGTATTCAATGTTGTCCAATTTTATGGCGTGTATTCTGACTTACTGGCGTATTTTTTTACTAATAGAGTAATGGCTTGTTGGCCTTTGCATTTGTGATATTTAGAAACATTTTTAGAAATTGATGGCAAAGAGTTAGACTTTTGGTAGTATTGTTGTTGTGTAGTTAGTGATTAAAAATTGATGTATAAAACATATTTTGGAAATGCCCGGATGAAACTGGTCACACACATATATATATTTGTATAGAAATTAGAATATTTAAGAGATAGTATAGAAATAAGATATTTAAGAGCTAGACAAAATGATACCCCACAAATGACTTTACATATACAGACGATACAAATACGAGTACAGGGGGTGTTTACACATTTTTAGAACGATTTCAATAGAAGATTAAAATCTGAAAATATTTTGCTGAAAAATGGATCTAGCAACATGTTATTTATTTCAAATTAAGATTATCGTCTGCTAATTTCAAATTCATTTTTTATTCAAAGTGGCGCCTGTAAACAAGCTGTGGATAGTAGGACACATTTTTGTGCTTTCCAAGGAGAAATATTCTTATTGCATTATAAAAAACGTTGTGAAACGCATGGTTTAAAGATTTCCAAGTGCGAAATAAGCAACATTATTAATTGAAAAGGGAAAGGCAGTAAATCAGAACTTCTACATAAAAAGAGGACTCCAAATGAATATCCGAACAAGGCACGTACTGTTGCAAATATTTCTAAAGTGAGATCACTGGTAACAAGAGAAAATCCACCGACGCAGAAAACAACTGCAAACTGTGTTCTGTAGCAACAATAAATAAAATAATAAACTTACAACTTAAAAAAGCTAAAAAACGTAATGTTCACCGTCTTTTACCGAGGCATGTGGCTCAACGCAAAACATGTTGCAGAATCCTGTATGAAAATTACTTAGCAGGAGATAAATGGAAATACTTTGTTACCCTTGATGAAACATGGGTTTACCTAAATGATTGTAACAAAAAAAGGTCCATTGGCTATAGCAAGAGTGGAGAAACAAAATGTCCAAATTTGGTTCCGAGAATGCAAAGAAAGCTTCAGTATAGGCTTCATGATTGTCGCAGGTTTCTCTTACAATGGGAAATTAAAAATAAAAAAGTGGAAAACAACGTTAAAATCAACTCATGATATTATCAGGAGAATTTTTTGCATCCAATATTTACAGAAGAAATTCTATTTCTTTATCACGACGATTTTCAGAGTGTGAAACTGCAATGAGGTAAAGCCAGCAGTCATACCTCAAAAACTACCACTGCATTCCTTGAAAAAATGAAAATTGATACCGGTATTGCATATATACATACCTTTTCAACATATTCCTGAAAATTCCCCTAATGTTTCTCCTATGGACTATTGTGCCTTTGGTCTGCTGAAAAGAGAACGCGCTAAGAGTAAATCCACTACCATTGATGGACTTTGGAAAGTTGTGGAATAGGAATGGCAAGCAACACCTCTGGAAATGTTGCGAAAAGCCATTATATCATTAACGGAAAGCACGATGCAGACTTATAGTTCAGAAACGAGGTTATTAAATACAACATTTTAAAAAATAATCACTACATTTTAAATATTAGAAATATGGCTCCGAAATCGTTCTAAAAATGTGTAAACACCCTCTGTATTTTATATAAAATCCATTAGAAAGTTTACGCTTATAATTTAATATAAATAAGGCCAGTGAAATGGCAGCTATTATTTTATTGAAATTTTTCAGCATTAGGGCTTACATATACGAAAAGTATTATTCGATCATAGACGTTTATTTAATAATTAAAATTTAATTATAATGAAAAAAATCAGCGATAATTGAAAAGTGTGTGATAGGATAATTCAAAAATCGATTTTATGTCTGCATGTTCCTACATATTATTGAAAACATCCATACAAAATTGTCAAATAATAACCCAATTATTTAAAGACAACCCAAAAGGAGTTTACCCATCGAGGAGATAGTCATCTGGAGTCGTTTAGAATAGTGTTTCTCAACCTTTATGCGACTGCGGCCCAATAAATTATTTTTTTATAAGATGGGGGCCAGTCACAACAAATTTACTCATAAATACCTTCCATTTTTTACAAATTTAATACATTAAACTGTCATAAATATAAAGAATTAATTGTGGCATAATCATAAAGAATATTGGTACACTTCTATTATAATACACATTTTCTGGTACACTTCCTTGCTTACTAGCATTTGCAACACAGATGTTTTTTCGTTAAATTTTAAAGACAGAGGGTGCACCGCACATTATTATAATAGTCTTGTAGACACTTTTTATGACAGGTAATAATGAGTCCTGTACCTTTTCTCGAATGCTGAAAGATTTAAATGTCTGAAAATTTTCGATCATTCATGAATACTCATTACATTTAATGAATACATTTAAAAATACACGGCTTGCTCACTGGTAGTTGCTGCACAAACGTTATTTAGGCGTTTTGGGTCCGAGTTCTCCAACTCATTCGCAATTATTATTATCATCAAAATATTTCCACATAAAAAATGCTTAGAAACTATAAAATGACAAATTCCAGCAGAATTTCTTGTAATCCGGTATAATTGATGCCAGGGTCCGGTACCCAGCCCTGGAATCAATTAGCGGTAGAGAAACACTAACTTAGAATACAAGGCCAAAATGTTGACTTATGACGTCATCATATTTATGCTATCGACTTTTCAGTGTGCCCCTATGGTGGAAAATTTCCAAAATTGTTAAACCGACTCAGGCAGTAAGCATGCGCAGTAATCTTGTACTAAGGAACGAGTGTGATAAAGGGAAGTAGTAGATTGGATTATATCTTGTGATTTTGGATTACACTAATGTAATATTAAAGCATGGGATAACAAGGCAGTGGCCTTGAGAACCATGGCAACAGAGACACGCCAAAGCGTGAGCATAGAAGAAATTTTTCACAGAACGTAATCATAAGGTATGCAAAGGGTGTGACGATGAACCCTTTCTAATCTTTCTTACTTTTTACATTGAAAATAACCTATGTTGTTACAAACGAGGTGAAAACGAAATCAGGCTGTTGATTAAAAATTAAATTTTATTTGAATTGCAATATAGCGTTTGTATCCAGGGCCGTGCTCACGGTGTTAGCGGCCCTGGGTAAGGAAAATTTTAACGGCCTTGGGCAAAGCAAATTTTAACGTCCGTTAAAAATATTTTGACATAACACAACGATAAAAGATTTACCAGAATTTAGCATCAAGTCCTTTATTGGTCTAAACGCTGTATGTAAAAATAAAGAACAGATAATGAAGTTAAATTGAAAATAGAGGACAAAAATTAATTAATTGAAATACGAATCATTGAAATTTATTATTACTATAATTATTAAATTATAACGAATTAATGAAAAGCTAATTCAACGAACAAAGCCGCTTTTTATATACTGTTAGAACTTAAAAAGTAATTTTTCTAGTTTTGTGGGCTGCCACGAGTCTCTGCAGTGGCCATATTGCCACCACAATAAACATGGTAACGTACATAGGTTACTGATGCTAATGCATTCGACTAATAGTACATGTATTTATTTCGACCACCATTTAAAAGTTGCATTATGGGAAGTATGACGTCACACACACAAAAGGTGAGTTGACCAAATACTCTGTCGAAAGTATATGGGGCCGCTAAAATCTGATTTCTTGGTACTTGCACTACACCTTTTTGGCGACCCTGGGAGGCCGCCCAGCCAGTGGTGCAGGCAGAAAGTTCATATGGGGAGGGTTATAAGCTTAATGTGAGGCGTTATAGAGCTACAACTCATATATTCCTATGTTAAATATACAAAATTTCATTGCAATGGGGGTTACAACCTCCAAAACCTCCCCTCTGGCTATGCCTCTGCGCCCAGCTCGCACCGCCTAAGCATGGCATTATTTGTATCATTTTGTCAAACTCTTTGGAAATGTAAGTCGTACATATTGTAGTTGTAATAATTTCCTAATAGATGTATGGGCCAATTTACGTATGCACAACTATTTTACTTTACTTTTATTGGTACCAGTTGTATTAGTAAATTCCAGATTCTTTAAACAAAAAACAATAATTTGTAATTAACTTTATACAGGTATGTACTGATGATTTTTATGCCCTTTAAACGTTAGAGGTTAAAGCGGTTGAAGATTTTCAGCAAACTGCTCTTACTGGTGATATTAAACTTAATATGTTTACATATAAATGCTTAGAGACTCGACTTTAATAATAGCAAAGGAGGCATAATTATTTATGACTTTAAATGTGCTAATTAGCCACGAATTACCTATGTAACAAGCTATGGTCCCCTTTTGACCTTACCACAATCGCGATTTTTAAAGCATACGAACTTGGATTCATGTTTAAATAGACTTAGTCCTATGGAAGTGACTCGTGAAATAGATTGTTAAGGTTTATAGTAGGTTTTTATGTATGTCCTGTCTTCGGTTGGAAATAAATTTTTGAAGGAGGACTTTTATCTGCTTCAAAGGTAGAAACGAACACATATGTTTTATCGTTCACAACTGGAAACCAATTGGCTACATGTTGGAGTAATTACTAACGTGAATCACTAAAAAACACACAACTACCGTTAAATTTTTAATAAGGTTGTTGACAATTGTTTCAATGATGAAATGACCGCCATATCAAATCAAACAATTTTTATTTATTTGCCACAATGGTTGTACCATGTTTGGCGCAGTATAGCCCAGATGCTCTTGCGCCATAAAAATCCAAACAAACATAATAGTTGTAGTAACTTTCCATTTCACTTAGAAAATACATATGTAAACAATAACACTGCAATTAAAAAAACTACAAATAACCACAATCAATCGCGACGGGTCCCTAGTAAAAATCATGCGATTTAACTGACCGAGCTCGCTAACAATATAATGGCGCAAAATCTCCACTTAGTAAGTATTCTATTAGTTTTTTCTAACTGTTCGTTTGTTTGGATTTTTATGGTGCAAGAGGAATCTTTTTCCTAAATAAATTAATATTATTAATGTCCTTAAGAGTGTTTTGTATTTTATTCCAACTCCTTGTGCCCGAATATTCAATTACTTTTTTATAAAATTCAGTTTTAATTTATGGTATGTTCATCTTTTCTTCTGGAAGCTCGATTATTTTCATAGTCTATTAATTCAATATTCTCTATATGTTTATTTTCTTTTATCAAACCCCAATATCGTTGTAAATGACACCATTTATAACGACATCAGGTTTTGATAATGTCGGTCGTTTCACCGTCGAAACAATTGTCAACCACATATTCATTAAGAATCTAACTCTGTTAGTTGTGTATTTTTCGTCTAACTTACATGTTAGAGGCAACCCCTTCTCTTCTCTAGATATCTCCATACTTCCCATTCTAAAATATGCAATCCACATTGTGTGACCCAAGATGCAATTTTTGGATATAAAACAAGCAAATATTAATTATAATAAAACTTTTTTACGATACTATAGCCAGATTTTGGTACTAGGTAATGTAGACTAACATGAAGGGGCGATTGAAGCCGAAGATGAGATACTTTCTATACAAAACAACATATTTTAAACGAAGTAGGAATACCGTTATCTGGCCTTGTATAGTAGCCATGGATGTTTTCATCAAATTGTAAATTTTTTGAACAAGAGGTGGATGTTGTATGAGGTTAGGAATAACATTATACAGTAAAACCTCCTTTAACGGTCACCTCTAAACAACGGTAACCTCCAAATACAGGCCACATATCAATGGAGCCGAACTTGTTCTATAGGAATAATAATAGTTCTCCCCTCCATGCAACGAATTCCGAACGAACTTTTTTTTTATTGTCTCGGATGAGACAATAAAAAAAAGTGAGAATTATCTGCAGGGTTATCTGCAGAGTTATTATCGAGTCAGAAATTTAGATAGTAAAACGAAACATTAGAAGATCATAAATGAAGAACTTGACAAAGTGCTGTTAGACTGGGTTTCCAATTGTCGATTTAAAAACTTTCAATCAAAAATCCTGCAATTAAAATATTTCTTAATTGAAGAATTTTTCCTCACTTAATGAACCTGAAAATATGGACAAGGATGATGACGGGGGAAGAGTTGAATGGCATTCTCAGATTAGCTGGAATGACAAATGTGAAAGCTAGTGAATTTGTTTAGGTGGACGAGGATTTAGAACTTCCTGTTACATTTAACACCATCCTGCAGTTGTTAGAAAATATAATATAAGTAGAAAAAAGTGATGAGGAAATTGATTGATTGTTTGGCTTTTTTATGGCGCAAGAGCATCTGGGCTATACTGCGCCAAACATGGTAAAATCAAAGACTGTAGTAAAACCCAGTACTTTTTAAAAATTTAAAAACGTGCGTATGGTCAGCATGGTCATTTAAAATGTCAGACAGTGATGAAGAGTTAAAAGTAAGAGTGCGAGCAAGTCTATGATAGGGGCATTGAGTTAAAATGTGTAAAACACTTATGGGTTCATTGCACACTTGGCAAATTGGTGCTGGTTTTCCTTCCAACAGATGTCTATGGGTGAGACGGGGAATGCTGCAGATGGGAATGCCCAATGCGAAGCCTGGCAAGGAGAACCTCCTCTTTCCGATTTTTACGGTATGAGGAGGGCCAGTTACCAATTGTATGTTTAATATTATGCAATTTGTTATTGGTTTGATGATCCCATTCCTCCTGCCACCTTTGATTCACACAGGTCTTGATAATTGGCTTCAGGTCTGAGAAAGGAAGAAGTTGGCTAGAAGCAAGTGGCGAGTTCGTTGCCCTCGCAGCTGCATCAGCAGCCTCATTCCCTTTGATACCAATGATTGTGCAGGTGCTGCAGTTGTGAATGGATTTTGGATAAAATAGGATGAGGTGAATATTTAAAGGATTCCAGTGCTCTTAAAGAGCTCTGAGAATCGGTACAGATGATACAATGAGTTAAGCTATGAGTTGAAATATATGTAAGAGCCATGGAAATAGCGTAAAGTTCTGCTGTGAAAATGGAGCATGATGGGGGGATTTTTTCTGCAATGGCACTGTTATTAATGACAAATGCAGAGCCTACATTTGTTTCAGTTTTGGACCCATCTGTAAAAATGAAATTAAAGTCTTGAAAATGATCCCGAAATTCAGAGAATAACTGCTGGTAAAAAGCATTAGGTGTAGTGCTTTTGCTGTGGTTAACCAGATCCCAATGGATGTCCACGGCAGGTATGACCCATGGCGGTGATAAATGAGTATGTGTAGGAGCAATACTCCGACAATCTATACCTAATTCTCTGGTTAGTCTATCCATCCGAATTCTGGAAATGAAAGCGGAAGAGAGTGTGGAATTGACACAACATTTCAACATCAAAATATATTTTGATGTTTTGTAAAATTTTGGAGAGACACAAAACTTTGCTATGAACAAAAATGATGACGAGTTGTACAAAAGAACTATATAAATATTATTTCTTAAAAAAAAAATATTTGCAATAAAAACACAAAATAATTACGAATTTTTTTAATGTCGCGTATTTTTATACTGAATCTTTAAATAACAGCCACCCTAGAAGGACGGTCACCTTTGCAGTGTCTCGGAGTGACCATTATTTGGAGGTTTTACTGTAGTTAGGAGACTTCGCAGTTGCAGGTGAACTAAATGTTTTCGAAAATAAGTGAAATGTTTACTGATCGGAATTAGAAGTTTCGCTTAAGCTGAAATATTTTCAAATTCTTCTTGAATATACGCGTTTTAGTAAACAAAAGAAAAAATCAAACACCACCCCTTTAATGTAATCTGAATTATCATTATCAGTAAAACAAATACGTGCTTATTCCCATCATATAATGCTATTTAAAAATGTTCCAACTCACGTATCTGGATTGAAATAACTTTTTATTATGTATGATAGATTTTCAGAAAGTTGATTTTCCAAATCAACGCCGCCGTTCTAAGGAAATCAGGCATTTACTTCTAATGAACTAAATAAAAGCAGTCAACGAAGAATCAGTCTAGAACAGTGGTTCTCAATTAGTTTTCATCCCAGGCCACTTTGGATCTTTTTTTTTTTCTTTTGATCAGCGGGCCAGAAGATATGAAGACGAAATCATCTTACACGCTACATAAACAGTTGCGTAACTAGGGGATAAGGGCTTATCCCCGCCCCTAGACATTTTCTGATTCAATGAAATAGCATTGAGGTAAGAGCTTTAGCCTCTCTATAACAAATTAGCGCCCACAGACCGCGAGGGTAGTTACACCTATATACATACATATATATATAAACTCAACACCGCATACATAGACTACAAGAAGGCTTTCGACTCTGTTCCGCACTCGTGGCTCCTTGAAATACTCAGCATATACAAAGTGCATCCCTCAATCATCCGATTCCTACAGAGCAGCATGAAACAATGGAGAACCCGGTTACAGCTAAACACGCCAGACAGTAAAATAAAAACGGCCGAGATCCCCATCCGCCGCGGAATCTTTCAAGGAGACGCACTAAGCCCCCAGTGGTTCTGCTTGGCGTTGAACCCCTTGTCAAGGATGCTGAACACAAGTAAATACGGATACATGCTGAAGAAAGACAAGAGAAACCTACATAAAGTCTCCCACCTCATGTACGTAGATGACATCAAGCTATACGCGCCAACAATCACCCAACTCCGACAACTCATCAGTATAACAGAGACATTCTCCAAGGACATAGGAATGGAATTCGGCCTCGATAAGTGCAAAATACAGAAGAATAGCAAAGAAGATTTACCAGGCATCGAACTAGAAGACGGGAGACTACTGAAGACCTTGGACGAGGGCGAAACCTACAAATACCTAGGGATAATGCAAAAACGGCAGCAGGAGCACAAGAAAGTCAAGGTCCAGCTCACGCAAGCATTCCAAGAAAGACTTAGAAGCATTGTGAAGACGAAACTGAGCGGGAAGAACACCACGCAAGCAATTAACGCATATGCGGTACCAGTGCTCACCTACTCCTTCGGGATCATCAAATGGTCCAACACTGAACTAGAACAACTCCAGCGGAAAATGAGAACCATCCAGAGAAGAGCCGGACAACTACACCCTGCAACGGCAATTGAACGGCAAACACTACCCCGGGAAGAAGGAGGACGCGGACAAGCGGACCTCAAAGACTTACATGACAAGCAGATCCAGAGCATGAGGCAATACTTCCAGTTGAAGAGTCCCCGATCGCCACTCATCCAAGCCATAATACAAGCAGATGCAAATTACACGCCACTAAACCTGTGTAGTACCGAAGAGCGTGTCCTGGAAACAGCCAATGAACAGAAACTGAGAACTTGGGCCGGAAAACCATTACATGGCAGGCACTACAATGACCTGCAACAACCACACGTTGACAAAAAGGCATCAAATTCTTGGCTGGCCAAAGGCACTCTCCAGCCAGAGACAGAAGGATTCATGCTAGCCATCCAAGACCAAGTGATCGCAACAAGGAACAATCAGAAATTCATCCAGAGAAAAGACATAGAAAGCGACAAATGCAGACACTGTCATGCGGCATCGGAGACAATCCAACACGTGATGGCAGGATGCAAGATCCTTGCGCAGTCAGACTACAAACATAGACACGATCAAGTAGCGAAAATAGTCCACCAGAAATTGGCAGCGAATGCTGGCTTTCTGACAGAAAAATGCCCGTACTACAAATATGAGCCAGAGACCGTGCATGAGAACGAAACACACAAGCTTTACTGGGATAGAGCAATCATAACAGACAAGACAGTCCCACATAACC
>QLNU02000868.1:0-25687 GCA_006491805.2 Dysdera silvatica | reverse complement strand
TTTATCCACTATTTGCTTACAACATAAATATTAATACGTAATAAAAACGTGACAAAATACTTTATAATAAAATATATTATCCTTTATAGTTTAATATGTACGCTATATTTTTATATAGATAGCTAAAACCTTATGCAAGCATGCAGTGGGGAGTATAAAATGGCCAGAAACGTGCTTACGTGATATTTGAACGGCCCCTTACCCGTTTCAAATTATTTGCTAATTCAAATATTGCATGCAATTGAAAAAAGTAGTAGCAGCTGCAGTTGTTACTTTTACAATATTCGGAAGACAGAAACCTCTGAATAATGGCTGTGCATTATTTCTACATAATTCTTCGCTTTATTTTTGTATGGACCCCTCAATGCTGTGGAGTTTTGCGGGCGATAGATCCGGCCCTGAATGTATCATACGAATAAACGTTTTTCAAAATTTTTAAATCTATACTTACATTGCGTGGAGTACTTTCATAATAGATGCATAAGCAATAAATTATATTCTGATATATAATAATCATATGTCTCTGAATTGTATTTCAAACGTTTTGTTATTTCGATCAGTAAAATCATTTCTCATAAATTTACTTTATACAATTAATAATATTGTTTTCAAAATAATATATCCTAATTTATATTTGTATATTTATTAGTTCCCTGATGTCGCCGAAAGAGCGCTATAGTTCACGATGTGGGAGACTGACAAACGGGTAGCGTCTTCCCGCTTTTTTTAGTTCTCGCCCGATTCTGGCGGGTAGAGGAGATTTAAAACTGATAAGAATAGGGAGAAGGGACAATAAAAGTTCGGACGATTCCATTTCAAACGTCGGCCGGTTCCGCGGCGATTTAAATTCTCAGCTCCGGGGTGGCGGATGCAAGTTCTTCTCTGCTGTCCGGACTGGCGGGTGTTGGTTCCGGCTCGCTTAAGACGAAGTGTTTGGGACATTCATTTTGGCCGCCGGGCGGTGGTGGATCGATGTCTGCTTCTGCTATTCTGGGACCGGACTCCGCCCTCCCTCGTAATTCGGACTTCGTCGCTAGGGCCGTGCTTGGCCTTCCGTCCATGACACAGCGCTCGTCAAGGCGTCTTCGTACGCGCTGCGCGATCGCCCGGGACCAGCTGTGGATGCTCGGGTTCTTCGTCTTGGTTGTGTAAATGCGATTTTTGCCTGTTTCATTCGCGCGGCATCCCACTCAACGGTGTCCGGTGGTCTCCCGTTGAGTTCCGTCTGCCCTTCAGGGTATTTCCTTTTCGCGCCATCCACCTATTTCATTTTTGTAACAAATTAATTTAATTTAGCGTTATTAAGGGCATCGCCCAGTGAGTCGATCTCTAAGTTCTATGAACAGTTCTTGGTGACACAGTCATCACGCAACACCTCTGATGCCATGTTGACAGCCTTGAGATTAAACAGATGCTGACCAGCAGCCAGGCTAAAAACAAAGGGCTTTAAAATTACCAATCTTAGTATTAAAACACCAAGAAGAAAACTGTGAGATTTCAATATTTCTAAAAGGAAATTATCGACACTGATGTAATTAAGAAATTTTGCCGAATTGTATACTTATATGTCGTATATACGTTGTGCGTATACAATCACTTTATGATCGCTTTGTTAGGACCGTTTGCCTTATACAACATATGTAATCATGCGCAGAAAGTTATTAAATAGTATTACTGTTTATACAATTTAATTACGGGTGCATATCTAAAGCAACGTGACATGATAGGAGGCATGGACTGTTCTACTATATCATCATCACTAACGATTTTATTTTTATATGCTTAATGGATTGGATTTTTAGTTTTTCAAACTCCACGAGCTCGCATTCGTTTTGATGATTTTGTGCCTTGTCGCTACACAGAGTTACACAGAAAGTTCATAAGTGGGAGATTACAGGCTTACAATGGGAGGTTACAGAGCTACAACTTCATATATTTATATATACAAAATTTCATCACAATGGGAGCTACGACTCCTATAAACTCCTTGCCTCTGAGTACGCCAGTGTATCGGGGAGAGATATAAGCTTGTAGAATGTTGTTTGCAACAACTTCTACTGATTCTGATAAAGGGATATCTTACCTTAAATTCAATAGAATTCGGAATTTTCGCAAAAATATATCGAAATTAATGTGAATTTCATTGTCACTATGGAACTGCCAAATAGGTGTTTGATTCGTTTAATATATATACTGCGTCTTATATATATAAGCAAAAACATAAAAAACACTACAATTTTAGAAATATTTTGAAAATTAAACACTAACACAAGACTGCTGATATCGAAGCTCCATAATCTTGTGATAATCTGTTACAAGATATTTTGCCGAAGGAATTTTTATCTGACTGTAAAAAAAGGGTGACCGCATCTGAAGGTGTCTGTTAAGAGGTGTTTACTGCATGTATGTACGGGATTCCAAGAAGCATATCAAAATATACAACATTACCCAAATGGACATTTATGGGTAGAAAAAGTAAAAAAAAAAAGCATTTCATGACAATTTGTTTGCAGTAGATAAAAATGATGTTCCCTCGTTATTTTTGCTCCCTTGTCAGCACATTATACTTAGGTACTTGGTGTATCAAGCTGCATAATTTGTTTACAACCATCATAAATAATTAAGGTATTTCACATCAGGGCTTCTCAAACCTTTCTACTTGGCGACCTCTTTTACCCATGTATTTTCGCGAAATTTCCCCAAATATTTTCGTGAACCTAGGTATAGAAGTATATAAAGTGGGAACACGAATTATATATAAAACACATTTGCTGATAATAGAGCATAAAAGATTATGAACTTAATTTGGTATAATTATTAAGTGGCGTACAATTTAATCGGCTTTTGCGAAATAAACCTTCGCAGACTCCGGTTTTAAAGAGTAGAAATCTCGAAATATTTTTACAAAATGCAAAACATTCTAAACAAAAATCGAAATTTGAAGATTAAAGAGATCAGCTATCCAGAATGTCCTTTTTTTTAACTGAGAGGAACATTTTGAAAACGAGGTTTCTAGAAATTGAAACCGGATAATTTATGAGAACCCTCACCCCTTTTGAAACACATAATAAGTTTACAACAAATGCTTTTCTGAGGAAATGGATTGCTCTGACGAATTTAGTGCTCCGAATCAGAGGTTCTTAAAATGAGGTACGGGACTTCCAGAGGGGTGGCCAAATATTTTTCGTCCACCAAATAATTATTTTTAACTCAAGCTGAATGCTAATCATGTGCTTAATAGTTAAAATATTATTTAGAATTATATTAAAGGTTGAATTTACTTAAATAAGCCTAATTTGAAAAATATATTTTCATAAAAATAAAATCCCAAAATATGCACATATATGCAAAAATATTGGGATTCTGAATGCAAATAATTTTTATATCCATCTAAATGCTTTCCACACAAGTCTATCCTGAGCAATTCGCTTCCACGTCACCCCAACCTGTTTTCTTATTTCATCCACCCATCTAGTTTGAGGACGTTTTCTAGGTCTTCGGTGGTCTCTTGGAATCCAGTTCAGAATTTCTGTTGTCCATCGTTGATCAGTTCTTCTTGCAATATGCCCAGCCCATCGCCATTTCAGTCCTTTTACTTTAACAATGATGTCCTCTACTCTAGTTTGCTCTCTCACCCAAGTGTTTCTTTTTCGATCTCTCCTAGTTATTCCAAGCATGCACCTCTCCATGCTCCTTTGCGTTGTCTGTAACTTTCGTATTGCTCCAACTGTTAGACTCCATGTCTCTGATCCATAAGAGAGGACTGGCAATACACACTGGTTGAAGACCTTTCTTTTTAGACACAAAGGCAATTTCCCCTTCAGGATAAAACTGTTTCTTCCAAATGCACTCCAGCCAAGTTTAATACGTCTGTTGAGTTCTTTCATAATGTTGCCATCCATTGAAATCAGCTGGCCAAGGTAAATATATGAATCAGCAATTTCTAGCTCAATGTTGTCAACTTGTATTTTTGTTTCCTCTACGAAATTATTGAACATGATCTTAGTTTTTTGTAGGTTCATCTTGAGTCCAACTTCTTTACTTCTAGTTGAGAGCTCTTGTACCATGTCTTGGAGTTCTGATGGGTTCGTTGAAAAAATAACAATGTCATCAGCAAACCGCAAATGATTTAAATATTCACCATTTATTTTTATTCCCTTGTTATTCCAATTTATCAGCTGAAATAAAAAGTTTTTAGAAATGGCATTTCCCTGCCGCACACATTTATAATTTTGATAGTTTTGGTGTTTTTATGTAACGAAATTTTGCACTTTCATCTTTATACACACGTTTCACCATGTCAGTTATCACAATGTCACCATCACCAATGTCTGTTGATCTTAAAGAGTTGATGACTGCTGATGTTTTTATAGAGTCAAAGGCCTTCTCATAGTCAATAAATGCCACACACAATGGAAGTTCATATTCATGTGTTCTTTCAATTAATTCTCTTAATACTTGAATATGGTCCACTGTACTGAATCCACTTCGAAATCCAGCTTGTTCTCTTGGTTGAGCCAAGGGCAGATCCAGGTGGTTATTATGCGGGAGGCGGTTTCGGGATCCTCAGAAAATTCCTTCAGAAAAAAATTAAACGCAGCTCAACCAAGAGAACAAGCTGGATTTCGAAGTGGATTCAGTACAGTGGATCACATTCAAGTACTAAGAGAACTAATTGAAAGAACACATGAATATGAACTTCCATTGTGTGTTGCATTTATTGACTATGAGAAGGCCTTTGACTCTATTAAAACATCAGCAGTCATCAACTCTTTAAGATCAACAGACATTGAGGATGTGTACATTGACATGGTGAAACGTGTGTATAAAAATGCAAGTGCAAAATTTCGGTTACATAAAGATACCAAAACTATCAAAATTGGTAAAGGTGTGAGGCAGGGAGATACCATTTCTCCAAAACTTTTTACTTCAGCTTTACAGATGAGTTTTCAGTCGATAAATTGAAAAAAGAATGAAATAAAAAGAATCGGTAACTATTTAAAGCAATTATAATGATGACATTGTTATTTTTTCAACGAACCCATCAGAACTCCAAGACATGGTACAGGAGCTTTCAACTAGAAGTAAAGAAGTTGGACTCAAGATGAACCTACAAAAAACTAAAATAGAAATAAAATACAGGGTACCAGGGAGGAAATTACATAAAAAGGTTAAACACTGGTAAAATAGCAATGAAAAAGATCACCCAAGCTTTCGGACGCGTCAGCAGCAGTCCTTCATCAGGAGTAATGACGATGTTATGTTTCTGTCTCTTTTTATACTTGAAATTTCTGGAAAACCCTTCATCAGAGTAGTCCCGCAGAATGGAAAAACCCAGTGGGAACCAATGGGAGGCCTCCAATAGAATCATGGAAGAACCCCAATAGGGACTAATGAGAAACCCATACTGCGGGCTACCTAATTTGGAGGTCCCATACATTTCAAAGTAAGAGTTGTTTATAAGTTTCTGGAAGTGGTTGTGATGTATTAATGGCTTTCCCGTGTAGTTTGTAAGTTTCTCAAGATTCCAAGAAGAGTCTATTATTCTTGTTTGTGATGTGCCGGTGTAGTATTTTTGTTGAGTCCCAGTCGGGTTCGTGTCCGTGTTGTAAAGCGTGTTCTGCCAGACATGAAGCTATGTCTCCTTTCGCGAGTGCTTGTTTGTGTTCTTTTCTTCTTGTTTTGATCATTCTTTTTGTTTGTCCTATGTAATGTTTGTTGCAGTCTTTGCATGGTATTTGGTATATGATGCCTGTGAGATCTTCTGGTGGAACTGGGTCTTTAACTTTTGTAAGTTGTTTGTGAAGTGTTGTGACAGGGGAATAGAATGTATGGAATTCAGTGAAGACAAAGCAGTTTCCTCAAATGACTCCATAACCAAGTTAGCTACAACACTTGAGACCGGAGATCCCATGGCAGTGCGAAAAACTTGTCTATGGATAGAACCATGTGAGGAGAACACAGCAGAGTCCAGACAAAATTTCAACAATGTGCAGATGTCGTGAGGTGTTAGTGAAGTGCGTTCATGTAGTATTGTGTCAGTGTGGAGGCATGTAAGTGCGGTGTCGATTGCACGTGATGTGGGAATGCAAGTGAAGAGAGAAATTACATCGAATGAGACCATGAGGTCTTCGTCAAGTTGTGGGTTATTTAAAGAGGTGCATAAGGATTGGCTAGTAGAAATAGTGTAGTCGTTACTATCGATTATAGGAGAGATTAGACGTGAGAGGTGTTGTGACAAGTTATATGTAGGAGAGCTGCAAAAACTAACTATTGGTCTGAGAGGAATATTTTGTTTATGAATTTTAGGTAAAAAAGTAGCGGAAATAAATTTAAGATTTGTGTTATGTGCGATGCAATGTCCAAGAGATGAATTTACAAGAGATTTAACTTTAAGTGTGAAAGGGATAAGAGGTTCCTTTTTACAGGTGTAATCAAAGTGAAGATGTTCTTTAAAACGGATAACTTTAATGTGTGTTTTGATGTATTTATGGACAATTTGAAGAGTTTCCCGACCACAGTGTAAACAAATAAAATTAAATATGGTGAAGTTAAGAGTGAGTGAAGTTAAGTGTGAGTGAAGTTAAGAGGGAGTGAAATTTAAGAGTGAAGTTTGAAGTTTGAGTGAAATTTAAGTATTAGTGAAGTTAAGTGCATCGGTAATAATGTTATCGGTAATAATGACTACACTGTTTCTACTAGCCAATCCTTCTGCACCTCTTTAAATAACCTACAACTTGACGACGACTACCTTATGGTCTCATTCGATGTAATTTCTCTCTTCACTTGCATTCCCACATCACTTGCAATCGACACCACACTTACACGCCTCCAAAATGACACAACACTACATGAACGCACTTCACTAACACCTCACGACATCTATACATTGTTGAAATTTTTGTCTGGACTCTGCTGTATTCTCCTCAAATGGTTGTTTCTATTAGACATGTTTTTGGCACTGCCATGGGATCTCCAGTCTCAAGTATTGTATCTAACTTGGTCATGGAGTCATTTGAGGAAACTTCTTTGTCCTCACCAAATTTTAACATTAAATTCTGGAAAAGATACGTCGAAGACACGTTTGTTGTACTTAAAACTAATACACTCCAAAGCTTCTTCTATTGCCTTAATAACTTAAACTCACATATAAAATTCACATACGAAACAGAACAGAACAATAAACTCCCTTTCCTAGACGTTCTTGTACACAGATCTCACGATAACTCAATCTTCACCTCAGTTTACCGTAAACCCACACATACAGACAGATATCTCGATTTTAAATCGCATCATCCAACATGCCACAAAGCTTCCATTGTTAAAACATTAAGTCTTAGAGTGAATTCTCACTGCAGTAATGAAACACTTTCAAACACAGAAACAAAACACACACACACGGCACTTAAAAATAATGGATACCCTAAACGATTCATTCTCAGAAACTGTAGACCCAATAGTACATCTTTAAACAATACATCTCACACCCGCATATCTATTCCATATATTCACGGCATTTCCGAAACAATCTCTCGCATCCTTAAAGAGGCAAATACGAATAGTAGACTCTTCTCTTAGAATCTTGGGAAACTTACAAACTACATGGGAAAGCCATTAATACATCACAACCACTTCCAGAAACTTACAAACAACTCTTACTCTGAAATGTATGAGACATCTCCAAATTAGGTAGCCTGCAGTATGGGTTTCTCATTGGTCCCTATTGGGGGTTCTTCCATGATTCTCTTGGAAGCCTCCCATTGTTTCACATTGGGATTTCCCATTCTGCGGGACTACTCTGAGGAATGCTTGTCCAGAAATTTCAAGTATAAAAAAGAGACAGAAACAGACCATCGTCATTACTCCTGATGAAGGACTGCTGCTGATGCGTCCGAAAGCTTGAGTGACCTTTTTCATTGCTATTTTACCAGTGTTTAACCTTTTTATGTAAAAACTAAGATCATGTTCAATAATTTTGTAGAGGAAACAAAAATACAAGTTGACAACACTGAGCTAGAAATTGCTGATTCATATATTTACCTTGGCCAGCTGATTTCAATGGATGGCAACATTATGAAAGAACTCAACAGACGTATTAAACTTGGCTGGAGTGCATTTGGAAGAAACAGTTTTATCCTGAAGGGGAAATTGCCTTTGTGTCTAAAAAGAAAGGTCTTCAACCAGTGTGTATTGCCAGTCCTCTCTTATGGATCAGAGACATGGAGTCTAACAGTTGGAGCAATACGAAAGTTACAGACAACGCAAAGGAGCATGGAGAGGTGCATGCTTGGAATAACTAGGAGAGATCGAAAAAGAAACACTTGGGTGAGAGAGCAAACTAGAGTAGAGGACATCATTGTTAAAGTAAAAGGGCTGAAATGGCGATGGGCTGGGCATATTGCAAGAAGAACTGATCAACGATGGACAACAGAAATTCTGAACTGGATTCCAAGAGACCACCTAAGACCTAGAAAACGTCCTCAAACTAGATGGGTGGATGAAATAAGAAAACAGGTTGGGGTGACGTGGAAACGAATGGCCCAGGATAGACTTGTGTGGAAAGCATTTGGAGAGACCTTCATCCAGCAGTGGATAGATAATGGTTGAATATGATGATGATGATACACACTAAAAATCGAATACCAAAAGGAAAAGGCATAGCGGCTAATATGAAAGAATAGACAGGCCAAACGAATACATGTCCGATCCATATGAAGCCCAGAATTCAAATAATCGAATTTGCAAGACTGACGATATAAAGTTCAAATAGACATCCTTTTTGTTCACTGATATATATACTTCGTTGCACGCTCACACGCGGTATTTCGATTGTTACAAAACTACATATTTCACAGAGCTACAATAAAATTATGTCCAATAAAAGATACATAGGATAAAATAAAATAAACTCGTTAAATAAGGAGAAAAATCACTATAACGGGTTTTGAAAAATTATAATAAAACAAAAAATTTACAATATATTTGTCGATGCGGTCGCACTTTTCCTTGTCCTTTGTTTCCTCATTATCGCAATAGTCCTAAAAATAGGAAAATAAAATTAAAAACTGATTTTTAGTATGTCAATTTTTATATCGTTTCCAACTGTGTTGGAAAAACTTTTCATTTAGTCACTGCATTATGCTTGGTATTTATTTGTGAATATTTGTAGATTTTGAAGGATGGTCCACTATAAGATTGGAAATTAAAAATCATTACTTACAAGAGAACCTTACGAACTGTCAGTGCTCAATTTTTCTGAATTTTGGTTTGCAGGCCAATATGGCCGAATAGATGAAGGAACCAAAATCAAATTTGGCCCAATCGACTGGGGCCTGAGTTACGGCCAACTGAAAATTAGCTCACCCTACGATGTTACTTCCAGTAAAGCATCATCCTACGGTAGGTGCTTTGTTGTATAAATTGGTTAGCCAGTAATGACAAATGAACCGAAAGCGCTTAGTGTGTGTGTTACTTTTATTCATGTTAGAAGTTTAGCTCCCTGCGTCTTGCAGAAGTGAAGTCCTGCCGCAGCGGAAAAACTGAGGGTCCGTTGCAAAAAATTTTGGAGGCCTTTTCCAAATTCAACGTAAAATTATTTACCACTGCAGTATTTACATATGAAAATGATTTGAATTATACATATGGAGTATTCATGTATGAAAATAAAGTTATGTAGGTATGAAAAACATTGTGGGTTCCCTCTGTGGGGGTTCCCAGAGTTATAACTGCACTCTTGGCTATGATGGACCTGAAAAGTTTTTAGCAAAAAAAGGAAATCAATGAAAAAATGGGAAAGGCATAATAATTTTGAGCAATGACTGCAACAAATAAATGAATGCTCATCGCACTATATTTTGTGACACGCTTGGTCCGTGAAATTAAAACAAATTTCTTGCACATTGAAGAATATTTCAGGCTTAAGTACTGAGTACGTTGATTTCCACCAACATATGTAATATATAACGATACATAATAATGTATATATATATATATAATATTATATTATGGAATTTCGGGGAAAACAACTGATTGTGAATGAGCGAATGCAATTTTCTGATGTTATTCCTTTCTGATCAGCTTTTTGCAAGGCTAAACTGCGGGGTAGTACGTCTGAGTTGTAGGAGTCTAGTCGCAGAACTATCCCGAAAACTTGAGAACCGATTTAATTTTTTGGGGGGCGATCAGGTCGTTGGCAGACTGCTATGGCTTAAAAATCACTGAGTAACCGTGACGTACGGTGTTCTTGCCCCGAAGTAGTAAACGGCAATAAAACTTGATGGTAAAGATGCCGATGATGCGTGGGATATTTCTAACATAAGAAACTTCTTTATAAAGAATTATTTAAAAGTAAATAGCATTTTTAAATTATTGTAAATTTATATTGCGCTCAATTGATTTTGTGGCAAATTATTATCAATTAGCCACAAGTTTATAGTGAGAAATTCAATTTTGATAAATTGCGGTTCGGACTTTGGGAAATTAAAAACACTTAACTGGCTTTAACGCATGTCATGAATTTTATCTTATCCTTTGAAAAGAAATAATAACAGTTTTTCTTTATGATATTTCAGAGACATTTGATTATTAGATTGCAAAATTTTACTCGGGAGGGTTTTGAACTATAGGTTTAGAGGGATTTCTTATGAACTAATAAGGAGTTACCTTCGGAAACAAAGCCGGTTGTCCAGATGAACAAAACATCATCAGATCCGTGATGTGCAAAATGTGAAATACCGCAGGGGTCTGTTTTAGGACCTACTTTATCTCGCGTTTACATAAATGCTTTTTTAAACATTGATAGGAATAATAAAAAACTTCATTTACTGATGATACAATTGCACTTTTTTTGAAAATAAACGATTTAATATTACAGTTTGATGGTTTTGTTGATGATGAATGGTTGAAGATTAATGGTTTTCTTATAATTCTTTGAGTTTAAATTTAAATAAAATTAAAGCTGCGATTTTTGGGAAAAGTATTGATAAAAACATTTTAAATAATATGGTTATTAATAGTAACATTGTAGATTATTATACGATACAATTTTTTGGGGTGATCACAAAAGTGATCTATAATGGAATGATCAGGTGTTTAATGTCTGCACTAAATTAATACTAAATATATGAAATTAGTAAAAATAGAGGAGATATTATTAAATTACCTGAATATATTTAGCAAAAAAGGTTAAAATTGGAATGTATAAGGCATTAACCTTCATTAAATCTGTTGTGTTACTGCCTGGAAATTGATAACAAAACATAATATTAATAAAAATGATATTTTAAAGTGCCGGTTTACACGGATTTGTAAAAATCCAAAACAAACAGTAATAATCATTAAAATATTATCTGTTTCAGAAACAATAGAATTTATTTAATACCTGCGATTGTGTTTCAAAGGATAAAACAATAATTTTAATGGGGCTATGCCATGAAATTTTAAAAACACACCGCGCGCGAATATAGGACACCATCTTTTAAAAGGAATTGAACTACAACCTTTTATAACGCATTGATGCATATAAATATTGAATGGAAGCTGATTAAAATAGCACGGAAAAATTACGAACTCGGCCCTATAAAGTTGACCGGGTATGGTTTTAGACGTTCATCGTTGAATTAAATAGAATAACGTCAATTTCTCCACAGCGACCAAAGGAAACAAAATCATTACTTGTTTTCGAGACTTCAGTACTAGGCATTTATTAGTATTAGTCGCAACAGTTGAAAATTAAGAGGATTGATGTTAAAAGCCTTTTATAAATTATTTTCTAATAAATGACTCTATATGTCAATTAGTATAATTAATAGTCATGAAACAAGCAACAAATTAATAAATGTATAATCAACAAACCCCAGTTTTTTTCCCTAGAGCTTGTATTACTATCGTATTAACTTCTTTCTGTAAAAAGAAATTTCACAGTGATGTAATTTCAAAAAATAACATTTTAAAAATAGTATTTTTAAACAGATTTCCATTATAAAAATTTATCTTAAAATTACATTAGTTGATAACGAAATTTAGGTCACAACCTAAAAATATTGTGTAAAAAGCATTGTAATATTTACTTATCATTTTACAGGGTGTACATTACGTATTATAAATTTTAATTATACAGAGTGTCCCGAAAACACCGGATTAAAAGTATATAGCCGTGATGCTTGTGCAAAATGGACCATAATGACCCTTTACATGGGGTCGGAAATGAATATCGATGGAGTTATGTCTATAAACAAATAATAAATCATGATTGGATGAAAAGAAAAGTTAATCTCATGATGGACGTAATCGTTCAAGAGACCGCATCTCAGCTGTATTACCAAGAAATCGGTACCTCATTAGCTGTGCACCTCTGAATAGTGGAAGTTAACGATTTCGAGCATTTCGATTGGAAAGCATTACTCAGATGCGTAGTCCAGAAAAAGAGCTTTCACGATCGAACATTTAAAAACTTAATATTTACATTTTGAGCATTATTTACATGGCCCCGAAATCCTTCTAAAAATGTGTAAACACCCTCTGCATTTATCGTATTTTGGAAGCACAGTAAAGCATGCGGAAAATCCTCAAACATTTTACTGATTTGTTTCGGATGCAGAGAATTTCTATTTCAGATGAGAATGGGCATTAATGTATGATTATAATTTTATATTAAAAAAATAAATATTCTCCAAAATACAAAAGAATTGTATTGCACATCATAAAAAGTTTCTGACTTGATGGCGGGAGGGGTACTTCCTTCCCTAATTTCGGCCTAATCACGCCACTGATATACACTGCATCAAATTGTCTTAGGAATATTTCTACATTATTTCAATGGGAGAGAGAGAGAGCTTTTTTTTCATATTTCTCGAAATATTATAAGCATTAAAGGAACTATTATAACCAATAGCTTCAGTATAGAAAATACTATCATAATGAAGTTCAAGGAAAAATGGTTTGTAAAATTGGATAAAAAAAAAGAAATTAAAAAAGTGAGACACTCTGTATATCAAATTGCATGGAGAGATATCCTATATTATGATAATGATGCTCAACCTGCATATATGAAATTTTAAGGGATTTAAAGAAAATGGTTTGATCATTACAATTTTTAAAACATGAAAAGAAAAAGAATTTGAGTAAATTTATTTTATTCGAATTCTTTTTTCAGAATCTTTTCAAAATATTAATTAGACATGCAATACAAATCCATTTATCCGCACTCGTAGTAGTAATTGTTTTACTGTATTTCTATTAAGAAATTAAAGCTATTTTATCTGCTGAGAAAATATTTTATATGAATATTTTATTCGAAAAATTGCGGGGCAAAATACGCTGCCCTACATTGGAATAACATAAAAATATTCTTAATTAAAATATTCAAATCTAACTCAAGGTATGAGATTTAAAAAAAGAGGGCTTTTTTAATCAGAACCATAAGCACACACCAGATTAAGTCTTGTATATTACTTGTTTATAAACTGGTTAGTGGTCTAAATGTTCTCTCATCGCTCTTATGCGATGAGAGAATCCAATCAATCAATATTTAAAACCCAACGCCAAACTGTCGCCAAACTCGAAGACTTTTTATCAAAATAACCTAATTTTTCAATCCTAGTGAAATCGTCCTTTGCATAGCATCCGCGTTGCCTCAGCAACGGTCAAAAAACATGGCTGCTGTTTTCTGTATGTCACTTCCCTCTTTATACAGGCTTGCTACCCTTCAGCATCTGAAAGCCCACGCTTGCGCGAAACCTCTTCACTTGCAACCATGCATTATATGATGAAAGCTGTTTATTTAGGTGAGTTCTATCACCCTTGAAAGTTTTTTCCATTAATTTTGAAACACCCTGCATTCCTTTTTTGATAGTTTCTAAAAGATCATTAATGAATAAAGCTTTATTTGCATTTATGCCTTTCCTTAATGTTATGAAATTTGTGAAAAATTTACTCACTCTATCATTTTCGTCTGATATCGCGCAGATTTCGTTGAAGTTTCCTTCTAAAGTATTCTCCTTGAAGAAAATTCCTACATTTTGTGGTTTTGACCTAGCTTCTATCCAAGCTTCTGGACATATCTAAATGAAATACCCAATATAATCGTGTTAACAGCACCTTAGAAAATTAATACACCTTTTACCAAAAAAAAAAAAAAAAGAGCACCATGCAAAAATTTTTTGTTTTCATTGAAATTAATTGCACTTTAATGTGCATTGAGTACATATACTAATAAGAAAATGATTAAAATTCATGGCTTTAGGACCCATTAATGGCTAGAAATTGCACATTGAATTTTCAAATCAATAGTTGGTGAACCCCCTGGGGGAGATACCTTCTTCTATATATTTAGTTAAGGAGTGATAAACGTTCCTAATGTCATTCTGCTACACATTCTGACAGGCATTCGTTGTTTGTCGCTCCAGATCTGCGACATTTTGCGGTGCCCAAATCCAGCAGCCTACCATGTCCCATACATGTTTGCAAGTCGACGCAAGCAAATTTGGCGCCCTAGGCAAACGATGTGTAAGCCCCTTCCCCCCCCCCCCGTAAAAAATCCACACCATGATACATCTTGAAACAATCGAAAAGTAAACAAATACGACATACTCTGACCTATCACTATAGTTCTGGTAAAAACGAAGTATGATAAGCACAGCCATGCTCGTATCCATGGGGTTATCTTAGAGATCGGTCCCCACGCCCGAAATTAATTTTTTAATAGGAATTCGCTAGAGTCTTTCATGTTGTGATTGTATATACTGTAAAAACGTTTGTCTTGCATTCTCTGCGTGTATTGATATATGCCGTAAAAAATTTTAACCCTCCGAAATTAAATACTGGCTACGGTCTTGATTACAGCTTATATCATAAAGCACAAATAAATGATCAAAAGCAAAATATAGTCCGCAGAAACGTAAAATTGTAATTCTCAAGGTCTTGTAACAGTGATCAAATAAATCAAAAAGAAAAAGCGTCTCCCAAGCCTCTAATCCGGCAACGGTGCTGCTTGCGCCACTGAAAGGTGTAGTGGCAATGAGATAACATTATGCAGTGTTACGCAAAATTTGTTAATATAAGGAAGCAAGAAGTTCAGGACATGGTAAAAATTGATAGAAACAAGCATAAGGAAGAATAAATATTGGTGAAAAGGCATTTCACCAAAATAACCCCTTCGGTTCATGGGCGCCCATATGGGGCAGATGGGGCTAAACATCCCCCCCCACTATCCGTTCAAAAAATTTTATTTCCGGATTCCAGTATGCATACTTTCAAAAGTTTTACAAGCGCATTTTAAAGTAGGGTACTTTTTAGCTCATTACTAATTGCCAAGTAGTATCAATTATTTTTGTAGCATTTTAGTATCTTGCACATTCACTAAAATGTATGACCAAGGAAGGGTATCAACAGCACGGAGATATGTTCAACTCACAGATATGGGAGCCATATGAGGCCTGGCCTTATCTTGTTGGAACATGGCTCCCAGGCTGTCGCCTCATTTAGGGTAACACAAACGGCCGCAGGATGTTACCAACATATCGTTGGGCTGTTAAAGGTACGCAGGATGAAAAAGGGCGTCCTACTGTCGTATGAGACAACACTCTATACCATCACACTAGGGGTAATGAGTGTGTGCCTCTGTGAAACAAAATGTGGTTGAGACCGCTGAGCCTATCACCTCCACACACGGATCCGATGGCCATCTGCCCCAGACTGAAACAGGATTCATCCAGGATTCAATCAGGATTCAGCTGAACACCATGCGATGCTAATCTGCTGGCAGCAATGATGATCGGCTACGACACCACTCCAGACGACTCTATCAATGGTGTGGGGTTAAAGACTTCTGTGAGGATAACCTCACCTCAGCCAAGCATCGTGAGATGGTGGGAGGTGCTGCGGGTGGTATGGAAGAGACTGTTGGATGGTGGACAATGATGCCGTTGGGTCAGTTCGGGACTGTCGCCTATCTTGCCTCGCATTCGTGTACCTTGGTCTTCTGGAGCCCTCATTCCGCCGGTGAATTACTCGCATCAATCATTTCTGCCAACATCTTAGCATAGAAGCGTCCGTACGGTGCAGATGACGGTTTATTGCTCGGTAGGACCAGCCAGCTTCACCCATCTCGACCATGCGACCGCGTTTGAAGTCGTTCAATTGGCTATAAGGTCTTTGACAACGTCGTAATGGCATTACTGGTTGCGCTCCTGGGAACTCAAACGCCGACAATGAGAAAAACTAACCGTCCGCAATGTTTACCTGTTTTATACGATGCCAGTTGCGTTGCAGAAATGCCCGCTATGATCGAAGTTAACACTCATTGGCTTTGAAAATTTAATCGTTTGCATACTTGGTCTAAAAGAATTTGCATAAAAAATTTTGAGATGATCGGATTATTTTTTTGGGGATGCTATTTTTTTTTTTTTTGCAAATTGCGTATTATCTTTAAAACTTCCACTGTTACTGCAAAACCGCAGTCATTATTCAGGTCACACTATATTATAGAAAATAGTTTCATTATACACGTAGGCAGTACGAATACGTAAATTTTCAATGCCTACGTTAGGAAGAGTTCAAGTATTGCCTAAACACTTTAGGGAAGAGGGATTGCTGTCGTGCTTAGTGTCCTGTGTTAGCCAATACTATATTAGCCAAATTTATGCTTACCAGGGAGAAGAGGTATAAAATGGCCAAAAATTTGCTTACATAATATTTGAACACTTCCTTATGAGCATGTATATATATATATATATATATAGCAATCGCATATTATCTTATAAGATAACATAAGAAAAACAATATTCAAGGGAATCGCACACATAGATTACAGATACACTATTATGTTGCTGCATATAAAATTATTCACTTGGTCAGCAATCAGTGCAGACTATTATGTCTGACAGAGCCCATGCTGCCCCAGGAGGAGATATTTCATTGCATAAGATAAATTGTATTATGCATGGAATAAAATTTTGCATCTTCACAAGTATGGGTAATTCATAGGTACTTATGTTCAATATTTTTTGTAGGTTGTGAACAATGACTGAAACTTTTTCGAACGCTTAGGCTTTGAATATGAAAAATGCACGTATACGTCATTTTATTGAAAAAGTCAGTTCAGAGAAGTTAAGTTAAACAAAACAATCCAATTTATTAAATTACAGGCATATGTTAAATTATATAATTTCATATGCATCATATAAATTCAATGTGTGATGATTGCACATGCCATGATAAAATATCGAAATACGGTAGAAGCTCTATTACCCGAAATAATAAAGAGGATTGGTATGCTTTCGAATATGCAAAATTTTGTATAATCCGGAAATTCAATTTTTAGCATAAAGATGCGAAATAACTATGCACAGCCTTTATCCAAAAACGCGTTGTGGTTATGACCGTCACAAGTTCCGCTTATGGGGCGATTTGCTCACCCTTTTCCCTCCCCCACACCGTGATCAGATGTCCTGGGTTTAATTATTTCGGTGGCATAGTGATAAAGCTATTAATAAATTTTCTAACATACCGCCATCACCGAGTATGTATTTCGATTAAGAGAAACGAAAAGTTTACAGGAAAAGATGCTTATGACTACTTATGTAATAACGTGCTTTCGGCATGCAAATTTTCCTACTAATATAATGAGAGCCTTTATTGCCCATCCCCTCCATCTGAAAACTTTACCTACCAGAAAACAAAAACGAGTTTTCGTGGAGCTGTCTGATAAAGTTTAAAGCTGTCTGTCAAACTACTAGACAGCCTGTGGTTTTTTCTGAAAACGATTGTTCTCGATAAACCGGCTCCTTTGACTCCTATGAACGACCCTGGTTATCTATCGGTGCACATAACATAGAATGGTCACCCTCCAAATGTTTACTACAAGTTTATGTCTGGTCTCTCAGTGTACAATCGCAGGATAAAGGATAAGACGCAAGAGGAAAAGTGAAAAAACGATTTAATCCTCAAACTAAACTTTCATTTGCGTCCTTTAAAAATAAACCATTTTCTTATCTACAGAGTAAATTTTTCCTCAGACGCTCCTCTTTGGCTATTTGTTCTTGTATGCATCCTCTTCCATGTATCCCTTTGGTGGCATTCTAAAAATTAACTCTTTCTCCCCTTAACACAAAGGATGTGTTGCCATTGTATATCGGTTGAATAAAGTTATTTCTATTATTTCTATGTGAATGTGTAGAAAAATGAATATATGTATGAATATTTATGAAAATGTGTAGAAGAACGACGACTTGCGCGAGTGTGTAGAAGAATGACAACGTATGTGAATGTGTAAAAGAATGACAATTTATGTGAATGTGTAGAAGAATTACTATTTATGTGAATGTGTAGAAGAAGGACTACTTATGTGAATGTGCCAATTGCAATATACCATTTATTGTACAACAGAACCTTACCAAGACTATGCAGATGTGATACATCCATCAAAACACGCCATTAAGGCCTCTTTGACTGGAGATGGGAGGGGGCTCAGCCCGAGCCCGAAACGGGTTTGAGCTCTATATTTCATATAATATTCGGGTTTGAGCGGGCTCGGGCTCATTAGACGGAGGCAATTGAACCTGAGAACTAACTTTTCTATGTCGAAATTCTCCAATGAAATACAATGAACTACAACTACGTGATTCGTTTTCGAGGATTGTAGAAATTCGAAGGAAATAAAATGGTGTAGTTTAGTGATGTGCGATTGCGAAATGTTTAGTCGATTGTCTCGATTATTTAAAAATCTCGAAACCTCTCGATGGACTTTTAAAGTGACTCGATACATTGTGTGACCATGCGTAGTAGAATTAATATCTCGACATGCTGGTTTGTTATGTGAGCTCAGGAGGGGAAAAAAATCGAACTATGAAACTTTTAAATGAGGATCACAGCTCTCTAATGAAAATACAATAACAATTAATTATGCAAATATTGTTACTTATGTATACGTAAATGTACAGAATCAAATGGATTCGTCATTTCTTTTGCGTATTTGTGTTCGATGAAGTTATTGGCTGCTAATTAACTCGCGATTTAATTATTTCGCTTGCTAACGACGTTTCGAATTTCACCAACGCGGAAACATTTCGTTTCACTAGTATGCAAATACCTCATAAAATTAATAGTTGATCAGTCTTATGGGAAGTCTTTATATTTAACAAGGTTAGATTATATATGCATAAGAAAACTTATAAAATTTCGACTGCCATTTCTGTTTACTTACATACGATATTTAGGCACTGTTTGTTTTGAATAATCCAATAAATTTGTAATTGAATTTTTATCAGCCGTGCATTTGAATATAAATTATACATATATATGTATATCGTCTACTTTATTTACCATGCATTTCTTATAACAAGAAAAACAATTTAAGTATTTCAATACACAAATTTAAGAATAAATTTTACTTAGAATATCAGAGGGTCGATTTTTGATTCACACAGTGCGATATCGCATACCATCATTTGCATCAATTTCTATGATCCTCATATGAAATCAAGACAGAGGTAGTAAGTAGATAATTATTAGTTACATACGTACAACGAATTCAAAAATGAAATTCTTGTGTATTTACAACAACAAAAAAAAAGGGGGGAATGAAATAAAACTAAATACTTGTATAAGTAACTAAAATAAGTGCAGGTCGTTTGGATTTCTTGAAATCGGGCTTCTACTCTATAAGCGCTCAAAAACCTGTATATCGATTCAATAAACAAATAATATAATCCTTTTGCCTGGATGTAAAAAAATGCGGCTAGATCTATCTACTCACTAAATTGATAACGACCCCATGTGCATGACGGAAGCGTGTAGTAGTGATTCTCTGATGTTTACACGAAGAACGTAATCAGCGTTTAATTACGTGGGGGTGTGGGGTGGGGTTCAGAATTTTTTTTTCAAAATAACGTTAAACGTGTATCACTTTTATCGTATAGTAGAAATATACATACATCATACAAAAATTATTTATTTATTTAACTATTAGTTTGCAGGGAGAAACCCTGCGGGAAGTCAGGTGGAAAAAGCAGATGACACCTGCTTGACGAGCCCAACATGTAGAAAATATATAATCCACAAATAAGAATTACAGGCAGTAAAAATTAGATGAAATACATAAAAATGGCCACTAAAAGTGATGGCTGCAGCTTGGAAAATAAGTAACATATAAAAGAGAAATCATCGAAATTGACAAATAATACAATAGCAAAGACAACACGCTACATAGCCAACAGAAAAACAAAGTCACAATACACAATTTAGCACTATTGAACAAACAACATGTAAGTATTTCATATGATATAATAAATTAAAATATCATCATAAAACTTAAAACATCATGAAACTTCATATAAGAAAGATCATATGAAGTAAAAATAAAACGCAAGAAAATACAGTGAAAATAAGGTAACATCACATACATATCATCTAAAAAACTAGGAAGGAACATAAACATTAAACAACACATTGCAATTAGCCAGGCTCTAAAAGCCACATAGATCAAATCAGTGTGTTCATCTCATGATAATCTGGGCGGGAATACAACTCCAAGTAATTGAAAAGACTCAGAATAAGACAAGAGGGTGTCATTATCATCTGAGGGAACGAGCGCACTAGTCTTCTGTCATGAAAAACCATGCAACAAGTTTTATCTTTATTAACTCTCAAATGATTAGCCCTAAACCAACTGTAGATCCGAAGGATCTGGGAGCGTATCTCAATCAGTAGAACAGAAAAGCCAACATGGGACTGCATAAACGCCGTATCGTCTGCAAATAGGGCAGGATGTGCAGCATCAAAAGCCAGGAAGATATCATTGATGAAAAGCAAGACCAGAAGAGGACTCACACAGAGCCTTGAGGTATACCATGCCAAGTAGCAATAGTATGTGACATTCCAGTTCCATTTTGAACATACTGTCCCCGTTTCGTGAGATAATCCTGGAGCTTAAATTAGGAAATACCAATTTTACCTTCAAGCATCATTGTAAAATCTTGTTTGTACTTTTACCATAAAAATTTAATATTTTATAATGTCTCCCTTTAAAAGAAAAATGATTTCTATAATTTTTTTCCTTCGAAGTATAATTACAGTCTTCAAAACGAGATCCTGTGGTTGGAATTTTAATAATTATTCAAGGTTGAGATGTTTTTCCCTCTCCTTTTTATAAGTTTGTTAAGGAAATACATATGCATGTTTTTGCGGTTCTATTAAAAATTTAGATTCGGGGAGGAACCAGTCTCTAAACCCGCCCCCCCCCCGAAATACGGGCATGATTGACGCGCGTGCTCAGTGTGGTTGGGCAGCTGATTCCTGATTGCAATTGACCATCCCGATTGCTAAGTTCACTACTGTAGTTTAGCACATTTTTTTAAAATTGAATCGTACATCAAGGGTTTAAAGTTATATTCGAAGCTTCGTGTTCGTGCTTACATTCTCACAGAGTATTTCGGGCTCGGGCGGATTCAAACTTGAAATCTTCAGGCTCGGGCCTTGAAAAATGACCCCGAAATTTTTACTTTCACGTCACAAGGATACGTGTTATACGGCGGGCGTAGTGAGTGAAAAAGTTTCATTGGCTTTTATTTTTTTTAATAATAATAATTATTATTATTATTCTGTTGCTGCGCTGCAGTCCCTGAACTACCTGGGCTTCATTAACGATCGTCGTCCATTTTCCTCAATTCAAGATCTTCTTTCACTCCATCAAGCCATATTTTTCTAGGGGGGGTCTCACTTTCCTTCTTCTTACTTGATTGGTTCTCAAGACTTTCTTACCTATCCTAGATTCTCCTATACGTCCTGCATGCCCGAGCAACCTCAGCCTTCTTATCCTTATTTTTGTCACCAGTTCAGTGTTTCAATATAAACGGTATATTTCCCTGTTTTCCTAATTCTCCAAAATTTTTTGTTTGGGAACTTTATTCCAAAATTTCATTCTGTTTCGTATTGGAGCAAGATTCTCCCGCTTTTATAGAGAGAAAGATTTGGGGTTCTCGAGTGACCTGGAGAACATGGAATTGTCAGGGAATTTCAAATCTTCCCTATAACTTAGAGAAAAGTCAGGGGAAAACAAAATGTTTTGGTAAAACCTGAAAAGTCAGGGAAAACGTTCCTAACTTGTTTTGAATAGCTAAATTTCACGCAAACATGCGGCTGTTTTCTACGAAACTAAAATTCAGTTCAAATTTTTGCTTGCGATCAGTCAGAGAATTTTGTACTAAAAGTCAGGGGAAAAAATCTGGAAAGGTTGGGGAATTTTTTCTCCACGTTGTGTGTGAGTCCTGAAGGTTGAGAGAGAGAGAATTTATTTCGATATATCCTCTATTTTTGTTTCAACCTAAAACCAATTTGTTTTTATTTCAGCCAGAATAACAGCTGCTCTTTCCATTTCAACTCACCGCAGATAGCAATAAAAACCACGGGTTGGCACGTGTAAAAATTGGCATCATAATCTCCCTAAAAATTTGTGAAAATAATTTAAATCAGAAATATTGAAGTATTAGTAAACGAACTTACATCAGGATACAATAATTTGAAACCTTTCTTCAGGTCTTCAGTCATTTCTTTTCTTTTTTCTGCGTTCTCTGAAATTATACAAATAAGATGTTACAGCCAGAAAGTTGATTTAATGAAATTTGCCTGAAAATGTAAAAACAGACAAACTATTTTTTGTGATCCTTGAATATTTCTTAGTGATGCTAAATCCTAAAATAAAAGAAGAAGAAATGAAGCACCTTGATGAAATGGAAGAACTCATCCTTAGAGATCTGTCCAATAACATTATACGGCGCCATTGGGAATCGAACTCCGATGTACGGCAGGCAATGTGAACGCGCTACCATTGCATCACCGTAGAACAATACAGTCAAGCATACTACAAACCACTGACTACAGTTCAACAAATATTTATTCCATGTCTGACAATTAATCCCTTAAGGCAGCTCAAACAAACGATCATATTGACAACATTATCCTTAATCAACAGAGTGGTGACCCCGCCACTCCACCTGCTTTGATGCTTAGTACGAAGTGTGAGTGTGTTGTGTGTGTGTGCGGGGGGGGGGCAATCCCATGAATGCCTATTCGCCTAGCATAATTATTGTCATAAATTCTTAAAACACTTAAATTTAGTCAATAAAACAAATCTTTATATCTAGACGACAAGCATCTGATTCAAACCAGAAAAGGTATTTTAGCTGATTTTTCATCAAATTCCAGCGCCCAAAGTCTCTAAGTCTCCGAGAAATGCGATCCAAACGCTTCTACACGAGTCTACAAGCTTCTTACTCTTTAAACAACGTTTTTAGTAAGTGTTGCGTTTACTGAAGCGCTTAGAAACTTGCCTTCGAACGCGGATGGTAGGAGAGGAACTTTTCATACACGCCCCCAAAAATAGTCATATTGATTTAAATAAAATGATTGACAAATTTTCAAATATACCGAAATTGCTTGACTTTGCACTTAATTTACTACTTAGCTTACTAAAATATACAATAATTTTCAAAACCTACGTGTAAATATAATATAAATAAGTAATATAAATTATTAAACTACTCTACACAACTTTTACTAAACTTAATTTTTTAAAAAAAGTTGCTTGTTATAAAAAAATTAAAAAATTACAATGTTTTTTACAGTTTAAATTTAAACTTGTTCTATTAATTACATTGTAAATTATCGTTTTTGGTTATTGTATATATCTCCTCTACCAGCTTATCCTTCCCTCATACTTAACAATAATCTATCCTAAACCATATAGTTTAATTAAAGAAAAGCCCAGCTTTAATTCTTTGTTGTAAATTAAATATTTTGGTCAGTACAAAGGAAGGCTAGTAATATAACAACATTTACCTAAACTATTTAATAGTCCAAAACTAAAACTTTTCCCTGTGAAGGCCCCCAAAACCGCCTTTCTCCCCCCCCCCTGTAACGACATCCTGGAATCCGCTATTGCCTGGATGAAATGCAAGGGAAATTTCATTTCTGTCTCTTAATCGACGTTTGAAAATACAAACAGTGCTTAGATTTATCAAGTAAAATTATACACGATGATGTGTGCGTGGATCTTTCTGAAATAGGATATAAAAATCCCGAAGTTCCCTATTGAAAACCGCGTTGAAAAGGGACTCCAGGGTACACGGAAAGTTTGTAATGGGCTTATACGGAGTTCAAACGGTTGGGAATGTTTGCGCCACTAGAATTCACATATTGATATCCCGAAGTGTAGTATATATAGCATAGGCCAGGATTAGGCAAATGCGGCTCTTCTTTGAGTTAAGTGCGGCTCCCATTGAAAATTTAAATCCCTTTTTTTATTATTTCATAACTTTTTTCACAAACCTTGTTAAATTGACTGAGATATGAAGATCATTTTTGCGTAGGATCTTAAGTACAAAATATTTAATAATTTTACACGAGTAAAAGCAAATGTAATTAAAATAGCAGAAAAATCAAAGGAATACAAAGAAAAATTGACAGATTTGTAAGCTGATTTCAAATATAGATTTGAAAAGTTTTGAACTTACATTTGCATATTTTGTGAACCCATTTATGATATTACTCAAGATGGATTTTATATTTCTGATTGTTTTCCTGATAAATTCGTTGAAATGGAGACTGGGGGATTGGAGTTGTTAGAGATGAAAGAGGATCGGTTATTGGAAATGCAGCACAAATCTACTTCTATAATTGAATTCTGGGAACTAGTGCCAGAATTAAAATGTAACATCCATACATATAGAAAGCTGCTTACCGTTTAATTTCAAATTTTGTTTTAGCCTATTGCTGTAAATCTTTGTACTCTACAATGAAGTTTGTGAATTCGAAATATCGTCACATTCACCTTGAACAGTTGCTGCGGGCGGCTTTAAGAAATTTTTCGCCAAATTTCAAATATTTGACCAAAGGTCTTCGTTAAATATTATACTTTATAGTAATACATTTTTACTTTATTTTTGTTGTTAGAACTTTTAAATAATTATTTTGTATTTTCTTTCTCTTAATTATATTTTCTTGTATATGTGCTTTACATAGAACTTAAAACGTATAGAATATGCAACTATATCAATTAAATTTGTTTATTTAATACAATGTAACTATGGTGTGGCTCTTTATGCTACAGAAAAAAACGGAATGCGGCTCTTATTGACCCCATGTGTTCCCACACCTGGCATAGGCGTACGCAGAAAATTTATAAGATGTGTTGTAGACTCAGTGGGGGGTTTCAGAACCACAACTCACACATTCCTATGTTAAATGTACAAAGCTTCATAGCAATGGGGTTTACAACCCCATCAACACACCCCTGCCTACGCCAATGATATATAGTATGTTTGCACTTGATTGGAGGTTATGACCCAAAAAATCCGTATGTGCTATCATATCAAGAGACCATTTTTATTCCTTTTAATTACCGTTAAGAAGGCTATGAGTCGAGAAACAGTTCTTGAGTCTTGTGCAATGTCAAAATCTTTCTCTGAGTACGCGCAGCGTTATGCTGCTTTGCCTCCGCCTTTGGGATGTTAATGTGGGGGGGGAGGAGTTTGCCTTTAATGCCGTTCTTTGCCCTATATAGAGCTTCCATTGGTTCTCAACTTGTGAGTTTTGTTAGTAAGAGAAAAAATTGTTATTAGTAGAAAGTGGTTTTTTTTTTTTTTTTAAAAAAAGAGGGAGAGTGAGAGGTTAAGAGATATTAGTGGGTGAATAG
>QLNU02000862.1:27096-38632 GCA_006491805.2 Dysdera silvatica | reverse complement strand
GTGTGAAAGGCATAATGAAACATTACCGATCCAGGTGATTATGATCTACGCGTAAGCGTATTTGATTCAAAAGTTTCGCTAAGCTATCTAAGCATATGTGCATATAATCCGGAATTTACTGATCATACTATACGCTATTAATGACTTTAGTATCTGTTTGAAATACTGAAAATATTTAAAAAATGTGACTTACTGTTGCAGACATGCTTGGGCGTCACTGATCTAATAAAAATATTAATAAAAAGAAATTAAAGATAAATACTAATTTTAGGCAACTAAAATAAGGAAAGGAACCCATGGAATTAACTCCGTTGTGTTATAATATATATAATAAGGATTTTTTTTTTACACCTGATGACTTAAGCCATTTTAGCATTATTAACTCATATAAACGTAGAGTTCCTAAAATTAGCGGAAGAATACACATCATTATATACATACACGTGTATATAATTATGTGCATATGATGTGTATATAATTATGTAAAATTGTATTTTAAATATTGGGTGATTATTGTACGGGAACTTGGCAGGGGTGGGTTGGGCTGCCGGCCCAATGCGCCATCATGGGAGATAGGACCACACGTTTTCAAGATAAGGAAAAGCTTCATTTTATTACATTAATGGATACTTAAAAATTTGTAGAGTATTCCAATAAATTTCTTACAAAAACAATAAATAATTTAAATGTGTACTACCCCAATATATTTACTGACTTCCAAAGATTGAAAAATGAATTAAAACACATATATCTGGATAAGCAGTATAGAGATATGAAATTACAAACATTCATGGAAATTTTAACAGAAAACAGATACATTTTTAAAGAAGCTTATAAACTTCATTGCTTAATAGAGACTATTCCGTCCACTAGCATTTCCGTAGAACGGAGTTTTCGTACTTAAACAGAATCAAAACCAGTCTGCGTAATACAATGTTAGAAGACAGACTTAGAAACTTGTCAAAAATTTCAATTGAAAAGGAACTACTAAACGAGTTAATAGAAACTCAACCCTTTTTTTTACGATATCATCGACAAGTTATCAAGTCTAATATATGGAAGAATCGAACTTGTGTTCAAAAAATAAAGACTGGGTAAGCATTTATTGCATATTTTTATTTTGCTTGTTGTCTCCACATATTATCTGTCTGTATAATATGTAGTACCATATCCGGTCCTATATGTATGTGTGTGTGTGTGTGTGTGTGTGTGTGTGTGTGTGTGTGTGTATTGTGAATATTTGGAATGTTATGCATGACAGATTATTGAAATTTTAAAGTAAAACGTTTTTATTATTGACATATTTTAACCATTTTATGTCTATAATGAATAATTTTATATGTTTTGATAATATTTAAATTTCATACAATTACTAGTGCATGCGTAGTTTTTGTATTAAAAGGTCTATTATGTGTAAATAATTGAATTATTTAAATATATCCATATTTTTAAATTATATATATATATACGCCCCGCTTATTTAAATCATTTTTAAATAGAGAGCTTCAAATTTTGCATGCGAGATGCAAGTAAAAATGAAATATTCAAACAAACAGACTATATTTAGCTAAAAAATAATTATGGAGGAAAAAACTCTCCTTCCCCTCTAAAAGCGGCGTCTTAAGTTTTTTAAATCACTTTTTCCTAGTAAAACGATTTAAATTTTTGAATAACTTTCAATTAATGGGCATTATAATTAAATGTGTTTTTTATCAAGACCAACTGCAATAATCGTGGACTAAAAGCATCTCTCCACTCTCTTTTTTTTTCTTAATCCAGTGTAACACCTTATATTCGCATACGCCATCCTAAATTCGGTGGAGCTTATATTCTCCCCGACTACCTGATTTTAAGAGTAACGCAATTTATTATCTCAAATCTTTATTCTATGAATTATGGCAGTTACCAAATGAAGCCATTAAACCAACAGAATCTCTGACAGTGTCTAACTGAATCTACATCAATGGACTTATTCATTTTAGGAGGTTGATAAAATATTAGAACATCGAATCTCCATAAAGGTGCTTACGTATCAAAGCACAAGGCCGTAGCCAGGATTTAATTTCGTGGGGGGTTCAAACGTTTTTACAGAATGTATTGATAGAATCGCAGCATGCAAGACCGTATCCAAGTCCTATTAAAAATTCAGTTTCGGGGGTGGGGGGGGGGCACCGGTCCGTAAGATCCCCCTCCTCTGGGTACGGGCATGTCAAAGCACCTTTTCTTCCCCTGTTTTATGTTCACGCTCCTGAAAGAGAGTCTCGTAACAAGCTGCTCTTTCTAGGCTCTCCTATTACTAACTGAACTTATTAGAATTAAAACATATTTACATTAATTCCAAGGGTTCAATGTTATTAATTAATTGTTGATAATTAATTCAAGGAACCAAACAACATGTCACAAGATGAAAAAGCTATTATTGTGTTTCTAACAGAACGTTAAAAAACACTAACGAGCTAGTTCAATGTAAATTTTTAATCTAACATTTTAGTCGTTAAAATATTATTTTTACTATGGTATTGTAAACGAAGGTAAGAACTTTCAAGACATTAATAAAAATCATAAGTAGGTCAAAGGTGCCTTTCACGATTAAATAGAAAAACTAAACTAAATTGTAGAACAAAGGAACAAAGTTGGTTTCACTAAAAAATCTTTCTCGTTAAAAATATACCGGTTCTAAAACCGGTTCGCACCCAAACCGTCTGTATATTTATATATCGAATAATAAAGACAATCTGAACCGGGCACGAAGACCCAAATTGAGAAATATAAAAGTAAACACAGCACGTACCTTTGTATTTTTTTTTTTTGTGCTTATTTCTCTACAAGGAGGGCCAACTCTAAGGGGCTCATGTCCTTTACGTCCCCATCCCAGAGAACCATTTATGGAACTAGGACCTCTCAAAAATAATGAACAGTAAATAAATAAATGCAGAATACAGTTTAGAATGAAAGACATAATATATAAAATACATGAATTGCTATTGTTCATGTTTTCCCGTCGATTTAAAGATGTAAATGAATTTTGTTTAGGAAAAAACGAACTTATACTTTAATTAGTAAAATATGCCACTGGCCCAACGTATAAGAGATTCCGCAGAGTTTCGAGAACCACTGCCCCTTTTGTCAGGCAAAGTATGACTGTCCTGTATTTATATCCGAGTTCTGTATTTCTCCCCAGAGCAGTCCCGTACCTAGGTTTTCCCCCATATTCTTCTTGCAAAACTATTGTATGATTCACAATAGCGCCGACGGCATAAAAATATTAGGGGGATAATATGCCAATAGAAGGCATTTTGTTTGAAATTGGAAGGGGACATGGAACTCTAATACCAACATTGGGGGGCTCGTCCCCCCCCCCCTAACGATGCCCGTGATGATTTAGTGGAAGAAGATGGGGAAAACTGGGATAAGAATTCAAGAAAACCTGGGTGCGGGGTTGCCCTGGGGAAAACCCAGAACTCGGAGTATAAATACAGAACAGCCACTTTCTCGACACTTCGATTGATAAAGGGAACAGCAGTTCTCGAAACGTTGTGGAATCTTTTCCTATACGTTAGACAAGTGACAAATTTTACTAGTTATGGCTAGCCTTTCTGTTATGGTAAGCCAGTCGCTGTATTCTTTTGTTAAGCTTATACTTTATTAGTCCAACGTAGGCCTGCGGTTTTGTAATAATTATCAAACAATTGAAAGGAATGGATTTTTTTTGTTTTTTTATAAAAAAGACTCCGATTGAAACTGAAAAGCAAGATTAAGAAAATTGAGAGGATTGAGGCTTACCTCCCGACCCCTCCAAAAAAATTTCATCAAATTGGCGCCCCTGTTTCTTTATATAATAAACTGTTTCTATTTAGATCTACTGCCGGTATAAGTAATATCGTGACAACACACAGGAATTATCTATTTAGGAGAAACGCCATAAGTATACTTATACTGTAATACAGTAAAACTGTTTAATAGCGGACACCTCGGACTCGAGTCCTTGTCCGCTGTTAGAAGATGCTCTCTATTCGGGAGGGTTAATGAGCAACAAACAGTGAGAGAGAGAGTGGGAATTGGAAAAGTGTCCATTAAGGAGGTTGTACTGTAATATACAACAAATACTACAGTATCAAATACACATATATTTTCCAAATACTCAAATATTATAGTAGTACTAGACAAGCGTTAAAGATATAATAATTAATACTGACAATTCTTCACAGCATCATTTTACTTATGAAAAATGATCCAAAAGAGTAGTTTTCAGCAAGAATTAAGAAATGAACTTTCTCTGTATAATATTGTAGTTCTAATCCAAAGGTATGTATCACTTACAAGTGTATATTGGTATTAAATATTTCTCATTTATAATATTAAATTATTAAACATTTAAAAAATATTTATTGGTAACAACGTCACTCGGTTATGCCCTCAAAATTTTGGCAGTCTCTTGAACGCCGTTATAGTCGAGTTTATGTATACCGTGATAACACGATTATAACACAATATATAACGATAATAACACGATTGTAAATTAAAGAGAAACTATTTAGCATTGATGATGAGGAAATCTTTTTTTGTAATGTTTTATATATGATACCGGAATATACATATGAATTTTTTTACCTCTTTTAGAAGTTATATGTTTTATATCATTTATATGTGTGTATAAATTGATTCTTTATTAAAAATATTTATTATACATAAAATTTAACATTTTAATAGGAGCTGATGCATGATAAGTTCCATAATCTAGCCTACGAGGTCCAATCTTTCATGCAGAAACCCATATTTTAATTTTCAAGTCCTATTTCTGACAAATTATTAAACACGTTACAAAAATGTAATTTTGTTACTTTTACGTGAAACTATGCTATATATTCGACCTTAATAAGACTATACAAATTCTACATATAGATTTAAAAACAACAATATGAATAATAGAAATAATACTGCAAGTTAGAACGCCTATGCGTCGGACGATATCCGCATGGAAAGGCTGCAATAATAAAACAGGGTGGGTGGGAATTATACGTAGAGACAATGCAATTTGTTACGTGTAAAAACTGTGAAATAAAGAACCCAGAAATTTAAAAATCCAAAACAGGAATTTCATTGTTTACTAGTTTATAAATATACAACTGTTTTCTTAACTTTGAACGTCTGCCCAGCGCGAAACATAGCTGACTTTAGCCGTAAAAAGACAAACAAATTAACTTTGAACGAATTTAATTTTTGACTAACTTAAAAACTTAATATCTGCAAAGTAGAGATAGCGAATAAGTATTTTCAAATCGGAGAATTGGGTTGGAAGCAGCGATATCACTACATGCACTCTTTCATAATCAGAGGTTAGCGGACCGAAGATTTCGATTCTTTTAAATAATGAATAATAACTGAGTGAAAAGTACGTTTAATAATACTAGCTTTTGTGATCCGCATCAATAAATAGACTCCATTTTACGTTAATTAACCATATTTGTTTGTGGTTCAGCTGTAATTGCGCTATGAGCAAAAGCGTTTCATACCAGTAGCAGCTTGTCACTCATTGGTATGGTGCCCAGTATGTCTCCTCGCGTCTTTCGTGGACAAATATCACTCGAGCGAAAAGTAAACTCTAAATTTATGGAAATGCCGATGGAATATGAAATAGCTTTATGGAAACACTGATGGCATATCGAATAGCTTTATGGAATAACTGTTACTTTAATGGCTATCTCTGAAAGCAGAAAGAGAGGAGTTCAAGGACTGTGAGACGAGTTGATCAAACGCGATAACCTGCCCGTTAGCTATTTGATATTGTTACCCAATTTTGGGTTCCTTCTGAAAAGCGAAACAGCTATGACAGAAAAGAAGAAGAACGAGAAGAAAAAAAAAAGATAATAACCTCTCTTTCTCAGGCAGTTTTCCTCCTACTAGTATTTTTATCCTAACCATCGTGTTGATGAAACAGTCTAACCCAATTTCTCCAAAGGTGCCTGACCGTTCGAGAAGCAGGCAGAGGACGTCCCAAGCAGGCCTTCAAGTAAACCATATCATGGTTCCCCCTCCCCATTTAAGGATATTTGGTCTTACGACAGAGGCAGTCTACATACGGCAAAAATCTAACCTATTCACGAAGTTACGAAGCGTGTTCTTCCGCCCAATGATATAGTTCCAGAACACATAATAAGAACAATTTAATGAATGTACAATACCAACAAAGGATTTAAACAACGAAATATTTTATTTATGTAAATCATAAAATATCAAATCGATAAAGAGACATGGCGTTTTAGTCTCTTCAGTTATTAAATAGGTCATCTCTTTTTTACTTAACCAATGGAAAGAGTTTTTATGATTTGGGGCGCATGCGTGTTAGCAAATTAATTGGTTAGCTGTTGAAACGCCCGCGTGCGTACCTTTCTGCTTATGCCCAATATTAAATTTGCCTGAACAGTAATGGAGCATACAAAAGAAATATAAGAATAAAAAGATTTTTAATATTCGTTTTCCATTGTCTATATTCTAGTCCAATTCTCCAGAAATTGCCTCTGGTTCCCTAACCAATACGTAAGAAGGGCGGTTTCCTAGGCTGTTAGGATAGGTGTTGTGTACTAGGATAGGGCTCATTTCTCGTTTGGGGATCGAATTTATAAGCCTTATTCCTAAAGACGTATTACAAGGAGTTCAGAGTGAGATTTTCCCTAGGCTAAGATTTTTTATACAATGCCGATCAATCAAATTAATTGACACATACTTCAGTCAAGTAGCCAAGTTTCTGAAAGCGTAGCGTTCAGCTATAAAATAAGCTATAAAATAACATACCCTGGTGGCTTTATGTACTGACCAGTTTGGTAATTGTGTTAACCCTGCGAATGGCAATAATATTCTATAAAAAAGATCTAGTTTCAATAAAATTTCCTCCTTTTGTCGAATGCACGAAGAATATGCCACTAATGCTCTTTATTAGAGTAGTTAGCCTCAAGGTCTTGGTGGGGGGGGGGAGGGGTTATAGCTCCCATCAGGGGCCGGAGGGCCCTCATGGGTGATAGGAGTCGCGTTTCCAAATGGGCAAGGACTCGCGCCCTCCGAAAATCAAAAATATACCCCCTTTGAGAGGACCCAGTCCTCCCCTGGCCCCCCACATCAGTGCTGCGCACATAACATGTATTCGTAATTTTCTTCTTTTGTTTTCTATGGAGGCTAAGTCACCTCGTTGTTGACCAATTCTGCTTTTACACGTTAAAAAGTTCACGAATTTTAATTCGACAATTTAATCCCACGTTACAGACTGTAGTCGCACCCAATATGACCTCCAAAAGACTGTTATTCCATTCCTAAAACCATTGAGCTTAAAACAGCTAAACAGCATTGCAAAACGTCGATACATTTAATCGGATTGGTTAGTACGAGATTGCGAAGTAATCGTGGCTCTGGCTATATGATATTATTATGACTATGTTAGAATGACTAATCTGCTATTTTAACTCAAAACGAAAATAAACGGGTGAATGGTTTTAAGCGCACTGGAAGGAAAACAGCACCTCTTATAACTGTGGCAAAACACATGGGTGGTTTCCTGGTGCGGATCGTCATAGATTGTACCCACTTGAGAAATGCATCCAATTGCTGTTATCTCGCTACACGACGACGCGAACGACTATGCGCAAAGATGAACTGTGAGCCTGATAGAGGTAAAACGTGAAGAAAAGAATAGTGTTTGCATACTTTGTATTTCCGTTGCATGGAATCTATTACTTGAATTTCTTACAGAAACCGTTTACGTTTAATACTAACAATAGAAATGTTTTAACTGCCAATTGCACCCAGATTTGAGACTTAGTAAATTGGAAAAATCTATATTTTTGATAAATATATCCGTTGAAACCAGCGTGTAAGACGCATTTTTCGATTTTTTATTTATGATTCAAATTATTTGAATTGGCGCATTTGCCAGTTTTCAGCCAAGTTCATTTGCATAACTGGCTCAAAAACGATGAACATGGTTGCCGCAATTCAAAGTTACTCCTTATTGGCGAAAACAATATTGTTATTATTGTTTGTTTGTTTTACGGCTCAAAGACTACAGTGGTCATGCTGCGCCGGGACCTACTGTTTTCCGAGGAATCCGAACCTCTTAAGGCCTAGGGAACCAAACCCCGGACTACAGTGAGCAGTGCGATCTTTATGAGATCTCTGAGTAAGCGTTCTTTTTGCACTGCTGGGAGTCGAACCCGGATTAGCCGCGCAATAGGAGAACGCGTTACCACACTGCGCCACCGCAGGGCCCGAAAAACAATAAAATGACGTTCTATGTTACGATGGAAAAATTTTAAAATGTGATTTCCTTTGATATAAGATGAGTCGAATCTCGATCCGTACTTACGTCATTTATGGCTTGCACGCACGTAATATATTGTATTCTGTTAAACATAATTATCATTAAAAGTAATTACCAAAATTAGTTAAACATAATTACCAAAAAAAAGATAATTACCATATATTATTTTTAATCACAAAAATAAAAACATTTTGACTTTCTAACACCAAATTTATAAATACATACATAATTTCTTTTTCTTTTTAGAGAGTTAAAAACAAACTAACGACATACTTTTGTAAAAACGAAACTTGAAAAACTGTTCTAATGTGAACAGTTTATAACAAAACAATTATTTTCAGGAACAAACCAACTTGGCTTATGAAAAAAGAACATATTCGCAATTACTCTTTTCTTTTTCGCCAATGTAACTTATAATGCAGTACGTCGAACGTTCGATTTTCAGTTTGTATTGATATGGCTAGCGGGAAATGTACATTAAATAACCGTAGAAGGGTCAAAAACCGCTGTCGTCCAAGAATATAAACATGAAATGTTACTGAAAAATTATACATGATTAATTAATTATACTACGTTTATGTGATAGTGGTAATCTACATAGAAATGTTGTAAACAGAAACTGACGTTACAGTGAGTGCATTTAATACATGAAAATTGTTCACATGACTGAAAATCGCATACGTCGTGATCCATTTTAAATGAAATTGACGATACATTGCCAGGTTATCATCATTATAGTTATATTTGGACCATGGATAACGAAGAACTGTTTGATATTTCTTAGATTGCAACTGATTGTAAACTAATGAATGTAACTTAATAACTATTTCATTACGATCAGTTACTTTGATTGTTATTTCATTTGTAAGAACGAAGTTCACAATCCTTTTAATAAAGAATTTGTACTCTCTAAAAAAATATACGTCTAGGGGCTGGCTGCACGAGAGCTGTTGTGCCAGGAGAAATTTATAATTTTACACAACTATTCGGAAGTTCACTATATTTTGCCTTGTCTGTCGATAAGGTCCAGGAATCTAATAGAACGTATGAAAGGGGACTTAAAAGTGGTTTGAGGCAGTTGGTAACCCAGTCCTTCATAGTATCTTTTTCACTCCGGAGCTACCTAGTCCATCCTTTGTCCCGGATTAGCGGCGCACAAGGAGAACGCGTTACCACACTGCGCCACCGCAGGGCATACAAATTTTTGAAATACAAGATTGTGCAAAAGAATAACTCACCAATTAGAAGACATCAAAACAAAATAGAACATATTAGACATCAAAACAAAATAGAACATGTTAGACATCAAAACAAAATAGAAAATTTTGCTTATTTCAAAAATGGACAATTTTTAATACAGAGAAAACCATTAGCAGGTACTCACCGAGAAATAAACCTTGCCTATAGAAGAGGAGTACTATTGTAAAGAAATTGCTTGCGGGGAATTTTTATCTAAGCGTAAAAAGCGGGTGACCGTATCAGAAGGGTGTCCGTTGAGAGGGGGCCTAAGTAAGCGACTTCGAGGAATTCTACACGGGGGTGATTGCTTACGTATAAAAATCAAGTGCGTATGATGTAGAAACACTACAACGTTCACGTAGAATTATTTAACAATAAATTTAATTTCCGCACAGAATACATATACATTTCTCTCGTTGCGTTTCATCGACTGAATTTCTCCATTTCAGAAAAATATGTGAAATATTTCATCCTAATTGCACTTTTCGCAATGTTACAAATGGGAATAGGCCGTATTTTCATACTCTCAGCATATGCCCCTGTTCCCATTGCGGAAGTGAGTAGTAAATGATTACAAAATACTCAATGAAATAGAAATGAGCGGGTAAGAAAATCGATGTAGGTAAAATCGCATCCTTTTTAATTATTTGCATTTCACTGCGACACCTTTGCAAACATATACACAGAGTGGTCGTAATAAAAGTATCTGTATTCACAGCCAAATTAGATGTGTAACCTACTGTGTTACATAATTTAGATCAGTGGTTTACAAACGTTTTAGAACCTAAACGTACGTAATTTTAATCTGGATATGATATTAGAGATACACCACATTCAAATTGGAACGTTGAAGATTTTAAACGTTTTCCAGAAGAAGATATTTACTACATGTGAATGAGTTAATTTTTAATTGCTAAAATATAGAGTCTTATTAAAAAATAAGACCGAATGTCATCTACTTTTTGTTATTTTCCGTAGAAATATTTATACAAAAATTTATATTTGTTTCATTTTCTTGTTGGGGTAACGTGGTCTGAGCACCATGGGGGGCAGAGGGGTGCTCCAGCCCCCCACCACCACCACCAGCCGTTTAAAAATTTTATTTGCCCGATTCTGCTATGCATTTATTTTCAAAAGTTTTACAGTCACATTTTAAAATAAGGTACTTTTTAGCTCATTACTAATTGTCAAGCAGTATCAATTATTTTTGTAGCGTTTTGGGATCTTGTACATTCACTCAAATTCTCGATAGCTTTGAGAAGGAGGTAATAATTGTTCTCTCAACCTCCTAGGGTAGTCAGGTAATTTTCTAGCGCCCCCCTCCCATAGAAGTACTCATTATAGGCTCCATGATGAGTACTACTTACTCACTAATTTTCATATGCCAATATGTGAGTACTATATATACATCATGTATGTATGTCGTGTAGTGGCTGTCCAGTATTAATGGAAATGGGGCAACATTTTTAATTTAATAATTATTTCTGTACATAATACTATATTTGCTCTAGTCAAATCTATTTTTATGCTAGTCTTTTTGTTGCACGGTTTTGAAGTTTTGCGGTTTGTATATTTATATTTCACTCGATTTTTTTTTTTATACAGTTTGGTCTCTTTTTACGCGGATCTTTCACATGCGGTTTTGAAGTTGTGCGATTTCTATCTTATTCGAATTTTATTTATTTGTTATTATTTTTTTTTTTGTAAGAGTGACGTGAAAACACGTGGGTTCACCCTCAGAAAAAAGAATAAAAACACGACACACACATAAATCTCCTTTTGTCAGCGAATATTGCGCATGAGAATTTATCGAAAATGTATCGTTGACTAAAGGAGATTTCCATGTGTCGTATTTTTACTCATTTTTTCTGAAGCGAGCCCATTATTTCCAATGTGAACTGCATACAGTGAAGCTGAAGACCTGTATACAGTGACGTAGGAAAGGGAGGCTCAAGCTCCACCTATCGGACATCAAAATACATTATTTTC
>QLNU02000862.1:9808-26996 GCA_006491805.2 Dysdera silvatica | reverse complement strand
ATTACTGGATGTAATATATTGCATATGTATATAATTTGAAAAATTACAAAATTTTTACGTTCCGAAACTTTTGACGACTGACAGTTTGGAAGCCAGCTAGAAGTATCTAAGGATATAGAACTTCATAATCTAAAGAAAGCTATACGTCTATTTCAATAATAGTTATTTTTTCCTGTTATGAAATTGGAATGTCTATTTCCCAGTATTAATTCGCAAACGTCATTGAGCTAACATTAAAAAGTTACAAATTTACTATAGTTGTTTGGTATCCTTTTCAAAGGCCATAAGATGAATTAGTCTACCCACACAGGGGGTTGTTTTCGTTATTTTTTGCGTCACCTCCCGCAGCGACGTCACTTTTTTATTTATAACTATTCGTGTTTTAACCTATATTCACACCTATTTGCGTAAAACTTGCTTTGTAATGTAATATGTTCATCTTGAAGAATTCTGTTGTTGTCCTTAATAGTATAAGACATTTTCCACAAACGTTTTGCAACGTACGGGCTGTGACTCGTCAAGGCAATTCGTTGGTTTTAAAAACCATTTAAAAAATGAGAGAGAGCAAACAAAAAGCCATGGCTGCTTTCGGAAACTGTAAAGGGTGGAATGATTTTTTTTTTCAAGGGAAAAAACAACTTCACTTATGTGGCTATTCACACCCGATTTCTAAACGAAGGTTATAAAAAGGTAAATTATTTTTTACAATTTCAAACACTATTCTTACCACCACAGTTGCTCTAATTACCGTTCATAATACGTTGAATATGTATACAAAGTACTGTTTAATAAATGTGAAAATGCTCCACATGTTCTCTTTACTGTTGAAATCTTGCCTATATGTCTGTATTCTTTCTTTCTTCATGCAATTTATAATTGTGCTGCGGTGGAAGATAGTTACCAAATGAAAATGCCTCATGTGCTTGTGTTAAATTGCTAGAAAAAGATAAGCAAGCTGTTGAAACGTATTTTTCCCACAATGTTGTTCCTAATGCGATTTAGAATACATTTCCAATTTTCATTTTCTCTATGCAATTTCATATTAAAGCTTATGACATCGCTATATTACACATCCCTGCTTACGTGTGCGATGTTAAGGTGGGTATCCAGTTGGTTGGGTTTCTCCAAAATAATATTTGCGGACGGAAATTAGGTTGATGTCATCATCCACATACCGCTTTCACTATTTGAGTTTGCATAACGTCTCATTAACACTGAACGGACGGGTCACGTAAATTTACGTTTTTCCATTCTGACTTCCTAGGATGGGTCACGTAGAGTTGTTAGACATGTAAATAAAGAACTTTGTAAAATTTTATCAAAAATAGTGTTGATTTAATAAAACTGCAACGCATTAAAACCATACATAAATGTTTATTTAATTCTGTTAAAAAAAATGCCCGGAAACCGAGAAAGACAGAAAAAATAACCCGTCTGTTAAGTGCCTATATGAAATATTACTCCCATTCTGCGCAAGATATCCAGCGATTGCGAGGAAGCATTTTCTCTAGAATTCCTGAGTTTTTTCGTAACTTTTGAAAAAAAAGCGATTACTACGTTTCATTGTGAATTAATGGTTTTGTCAAAACATAAAAGGAAAGGCTTGATACTGTATGAAATTTAACAGAAAAACGTACATCTTATCGAGTAGGAATTGTAGCCGAATCGTTTGCTGGCCAAGGTACTTTTTCAATATCTTGCTGTGCTTGCCGACATGGGCGCCCACATTGGGATAGGCTCCGACCTCCCTACGTTTAAAAATTTTGATTTGCTCGAACTCCGCCATGCATTTTACTCTTCAAAAGTTTTACAGTCACATTTTAAAATACTGTACCTTTAGCTCACATTAATTGCCAAGCAGCATCAATTATTTTTGTACCGTTTTGGTATCTTGTACATACACTAAAAATTTCGATAGCTTTGAGATAGGAACAACTCTTCACCCCCCCCTACTAGAAGAACTCGTATAGGCGCCCATGCTTGCCGATATACATAAACGAAAGTGTGTAAGTGCAGAAGTGTGTGCTATATAGGCTGCATATACCCTCCTTACCTATAGTGGTGACGAAAAATATATAATAAAAAGGAAATCCATTTTAATGAAACTTCTCTTTTCGAAGATTGGAGCTCTCATATTTTAATCAATAGATCAATTTTTCATTTTATTTTCATCACCCAAAAATATTCTCTTGCTACAGATCTCCCCCTTTTATCTTAATACCGATATCCTTTACAAGAAGGTTGTAAATGACATCGATACTATGATAAAATACGAGTATCGGTATCGTTTAAAAGAAGGTTGTCTTCTACATGCGTACACATTACTTAAATCATGTATATGACCTTTTTAGGCCTAATTGCTTCCTGAAAAAGCTTAACTAATTTAAATTACCACGAAATAATATGTCTTTCAAAGACGAAGTTTTTTGTAGCAATATTAGCATATTACGCAAACCTTTTCAGTTTGGGATTTTATGGCGCAAGGACAGCTAAGATCATGCTGTATCAGGACCTCCGTCACCTTCAGAATCAAACCCCGGAATACCCATCGAGATAAAAACAGACGGGCAAGCGCACTGCATATTATTGTAGTACGGGTAATTAATATTCCGCTCGCATGGTAACTGGAACAAAGGGGGTGTTTCAAATTTTGATTATGAGTTAGAGACCAACAATTTAGCAGGATTATTATATATAATCCACGTTAATCAGAATATAACCCTTTATTATTAAAACGAGGTTAAAGTTACGCCGTCTATACTTTATGCAGTTACGTATTTCAGTAAATACGAAAACAGCATATTTTATAATGATACGGTAACGCAAAGCGAAACCCAAAATATTTCGAAAGTCGTTTAACTTGGAGCTCGCTTAATATAAAGATAACAAGAGAACAATATCAGGTTTTGCAGTTAATCTAAATCTAAATATATATACATTACAAACATCTAGGAGGGGTAGGGTACACCTAGACGAACAATATTTGTCATAGAACCTAAGGTCTCAAACCACCCACAGCACCAGTTCTAAAACCGTCCAGCATGCACAAATATTTACAACCAGTTCATGAAAAGCGCCAGATAAAACTCAGATTAGTTGTTCAAGTGCATAGATGATTAGGACATCGCATTTTGCGCTTCTCATACGCTGGTTGTCACTATTTGTGCAGGCTGGACGGTTTTAGAACTGGCGCTGTGAGTGGTTTGCGACCCTAAGTTCTATGAAAAGTATTGTTCGTTTAGGTGTACCCTATCCCTCCTCGATGTTTGCAACCCTGGTGTTGGGACACCCTGTATATGACATTAAGGATTTAAAAAGTACTATGAAACTTTCAAAAAAAAACTACTTCCCTAATAGGAAATACAGTGCCGGATTTACGTATAAGCCTAGTAGGCCCCGGGCCTAGAGACCCGTGATAATGTAGGTCTTTCCCAAGGACCTTGGTGTGGCTTGATGTTATTTAAGAGTGACATTAATCTTGTTCATTTACAAAAGTCCGAATTTCATCATTGGCAAACCAAAATGTTTAAGACAATGAACTAAAAGAAAAATTTGTAATTAATTTTTTACTACTTATTATTACTTACTCAAACTCGGCAACGATTTTCACGGAATAGCTAGCTCTCAATTTTCAAGCTCAATTTTCAAGCTTTTCCCGTACCCCAGAAAAATGTCTGGATCTGTACCTGGTAGAACCTCCATTATCAGTATCACACAATTAGAACGGATACTACCTCGGTAATTCGACGTTTTCGGATGATCGAAAATACATCAATTCAGAGGCTCAGCACCTGTCATAGTACTAATCAGAAGTACCCGCACACAGTGGCGTAGGCAGAAAGTTCATAAGGGGGGGTTATAGGCTTAATGGGAGGGGTTACAGAGCTACAACTCATATATTCCTATGTTAAATATACAAAATTTCATTGCGAGTGTGTGTGTGTGGGGTACAACCTCCAAACCTCCCCTGGCTACGCATACACATATTTTAATGCATACATTTAACGCAAAAGTGGTGTATAATAAGATATAATGCAATATTTTAAACATAAACACAGTTTCTTGATTTTCACTTTGAAATTATCTATTTAAAGCATTTCAAAATGGTTTAAAATGAAGTTTTGATGGACGCAATTTGTATTACCCTTGCTTTGCCGTTTTATATATTACGGGTTTTTTTTAACAGCATTAGTTCTGTTCACAAAAACGAACTTAAACGTAAAGTTTTTCAAAATTGAAACGAAAAGTTTTTCAAAATTAAAAAGTAAAGTTTTTTAAAATTGTTAAAATTTTTATATTACACAGTTCTCAACATAGGCGTATGCAGAAATTTCATGAGGGGGTTGCATGTTTATAATGGGTGGATTATAGAACTACAACTCCATATATTCATATGTTTATATATGGGCGCCAATATATGGGGCAGGGTGCTCAAGCTCCCCCCACCCCAGCCGTTGAAAAATTGATTTGCCCGATTCTGCTATGTATTTACTTTAAAAAAATTTAGTCACATTTTAAATTAAGGTACTTTTTAGTTCATTACTAATTATACAATAATTTCTGCCACCCACGTTTCAATTATAGCTCAAACTAGAGCTTGTGTAATTTTGGAGAAAAAGAGACGCTTTCCCCATCCTGGATTCGAACCAGGGTCCCTCCGTTTAGCCCGGAGTGTCTTGGACCGCTAGACGAATGAGGACAGGAAACAACGCTCTCTTTCTCCGTATGTAAAGATGTTAAGGTATTATTACCCTCCGCAGGGATAACACAATTGCCAAATATGGTCAACACAGAAAAGCCTCCGGGGCGAGATTTTTGTGAGTTTTTCGTGGAGTTCCATTACTAATTGTCAAGCGGTATCAATTATTTTTGTAGCATTTTGTATAATAGCTAAAAGATTTGACAGCCTTGAGGAAAAGTAATAATTTTTCTTGGCCCCATCTAGAAGTAGGGTTACAACCCCATAAAACCCTCCTTGCGTACGCTAGTGGTTGGTTCTCAATCCGAAAATTGTTTACAAGTTAAAATACTCTGTTAAGGTTCTAAGTTGAGTCTCTTGCAATTTTTTTCCCAGCCATCTCTTACGCCCCCCCAAAAAAATAAACAGGATTCAAATAAAAGTAATCGGATGATGGAGCAATAACGGTTCTATTATATACAGTTGGACCCTTATATAACGAATAGCTTGGGATCAACGAAAACACTCGTTATATCCGATCGATCGCTAAATCTGTTTTGAAATTTAAAATTTTTTTGAAAATGAAAGGTGCATAGGCGAACATATATACCTACATGGCACATGCATACAATACTATTCAGCTTTGAATCTGCTTACTATTTAACGAACAACGTATTATATTACCATTTGAATTTCAGTGCATTAAAAAATTATATAAAAGAACTTAAATTTAGTAACCATTCTCAAAATAAGCTTCTTTTTTTTTTTCAAAAAAACAAAAACTGTCTATGGTTGTTTGCTTTGTTTTGCAGTATCTATGTTCAATAAACATATAAGTTTTCTAAGCACTATGTTAACTAGAAACATAAGTATAATCCATTATCTTTAAAAAAAAGCGTTTATTGGTAACTCCTTGCCATGTTTTCTGAAATGGATGGGAGTTTTCAGAAATTTTCCAGTTTTTAGTGCTAAAAAAATTATTTCATCATGTTCGCTTCAGTAAAAGAGACATCTATGGTCGTTGATTATTATTTTTTTTTTTTTTTTCAAATTTTGTATTGACTTTATTTTTTTGGAATTTTTTACATTTCGTTTAAAAAATCTCATCATTTGTTTTGTTCGTTATGTCTGGGATCCGCAAATGTCTGGTTTTCTAAAAGAGAGATTGAATTGTATTGAACTTAATCATTATAGCAAACAAAATCCATATTTTCCTGGCTAAATCTGGAAACTCGCAAAATAATAATAAGTGAGTCGCATAATAAATAAGTCCTACTGTGTATATATATATTATCCATGGGCGCTCATATAGGGGCAGGGGGGCTCGATCCCCCTAGTCGTTCAAAAATTTGATTTATCCGATTCTGCTATGCATTTATACATTTTAAAATAAGGCTTTTTAACTCATGACTAATTGTCAAGCAGTATCGATTATTTTTGTAGAGTTTTGGTATCTTGTACAATCATTAAAATTCTTAAAAATTGATAGCTTTCAGTAGGAGGTAATACTTTTTTCAGACCCCCCCTCCGAAGTACTCGTATGGGCGCCCATGATATTATCTAACGCTGCGTCAAATGCATGGAAAGTTTACCGAAATGAAATAATAAAATACCGATGGAAAAACAAGTTTGTTTTTCAAACCTGCATTGCATGAAAGCGACAAACCAAAATTGGTTTCCGTTTCAAGGGTCGGTAAAAATAAATTTTTATTAAAGATTTGGTACATGTACACGACGTTCAAGGAGTTCTTTTTCTTTTAGAATTGTTATAGTTTATTTCACATATTTTTAGAACTTTTCGTTGTAGTTATATTTTAGGCAAAAACCTTGTTTTTAATTTTAGTAAACTTAAACTAACTTGTTCTCCGAATTAGTGAGGGATTGCAGAATCTATTTTATGTCAAATAGTAAACCTTTGTCTTATATTTAATAGCCACAAACAACCTCTTTGCATTTATCACAATATACAAGGGCAAGAGAACTAAAAATACATCCAAAACTTACATAAGTAACTTCAATTTTGATTGCAAAACGAAGTTATTCTTTTTAAATAACGAAAGTATGATACTGGCTTGAAAGAAGTTAACTGCTTATTGACTGGAGTACTTGCGCTTTTCAGTACATCTGCACTTTTTTACTTTTTACAAAATTAGCATTTTTTTACTTTTTACAAAATTAGCATTTTTTATTTTTTTTAATATATCAATATCAAATTACTTTCGATGCATTTTATACTAATACCGTGGTTATTTAATTTTGATTAAAAGTTAGTGCTATAGTTGAAAATGTGAATAATATTAAATTTTGTTTGAATACTTTATATATAAAAAAAAAGTATAACTTACAACAAACTTGGTAAACTAATTGAAGCACATCGTACACTGTCGGTACCCGACCCGCATACACACCTGGTATAGCAAAAACAATTAAAAAACTCATCAAACCGCCTAATACATAATTCGCCATATCTTTCATAGTAACGAAAGGGAAACTCGAAGAGCATGTACTACTTGTCGCACAAGACAACACCGGTTAAGTAGGCGATAAAGAAAGTGAAAACGAGGCTGACTTGGCGACGGTAACTAAGCAACTGCGGCGCCCTTTTCTGCAATTTGGCTCCTTTCTGTATACAGATATTACCAACTTTTGTAATCATAAGCTGTAATCACAGTAGAGTGACCAACCAGGAACTCCCTGTCATCCCAAAGAATTTAATGTCGCCTACATTTAGTATGGGAGGGGAGTGCTTTTCCCATTCATATCTCCGTACTATAGTATATACCGGGAAGAAGAAAATGTCCAGTTCTATTTTCATAATAGGGCACTTCAATTTTTCTATTTTCAGTTCACTCGTTTTGTCAGTTTACAAATTGAAATTTAAAAATTACTTTCGCTAGGATTTACACGTCTAAAAAAATTATATGTTATATTACTATAATTTAATTTTGGTACAATCAAGTGTCAACAATTCAAAAGATATAAAACCCAAATATGAATTTTTCTCCTCCGTTATTCAGCAATAAAATATAAACATTGGTTTCAGAAATTGTTTGCAATCCATTTTCAGAAGTATAATGTTTAAATTTATGTTAAATATATAATGTTAAAATTATTAAAACCAAATTATTATTTTAATCAAATACAGTGAAAATCGGTTATAACGACCTTCAAGGGACCGTGCAAATTCGGTCGTTATAAACGATATATTTTTAAAATCATAATAGCCTGCAGTATAGTACACTCTAGAGTTTTATAAATTATTTTGATAGTAAAAAGTATAAACTTTTTGGTTTCAAAATTAAATAAAAACATAATTATAATGAAATTAATTTCCGTTTATATTATGTCATAGCTAGCTACACTAAATACGTAGTATTTTCTTAGTTTTTTAAATTGAAGAAATTGTAGAAAATACTACTAAAGTATATAATGTCGAAAACAAATGTAATGAATAGCATTTATTATATTATACTAATAACTTCAGAACAGTGCCGGTTTAAGAGCTTTATGGGCTCTACGCTGAAAAAATAGAATTGGCCCCTTAAGAATACGACCCATGATATTCAATTAATAAATCACGTGGCTTTTTTTAACGGTTCGTTATCTTCAATATTCAGGTTTAGCAGTAATAAAAATTTCTCGGACATTTGTAAATAAAAGAGATTAGAATAACGCTTAAATTTTGGTAACTGTAAATTTTATTAACTAACCCACGTGGTTCTGCTTTATGACTGTTAAGTCGCGTCGTTATATCCGATACGAATTTCCCTACTTAGAATATACGTAGACTACAAAATCGTCGTCGTTATATCAGGTTTCGTTGTTATATACGATGTCGTTATAACCGATATATTTAGTATGGAGTAGAATAGCAAACCAAACTTCTTGTAAAATTCCGTCGTTATATGCGGTTGGTCGTTATAACCGGCGTCGTTATAAACGATTTTCACTGCATCAATTATTATTAATTTTTATCAATTTTTATTAATTATTATTAATTTACAAATTAACAGTGTTTAGGTCAGTGGTTCCAAAACCCTCACAACGGTCGACCCTTCAAGGGAATGTATTTCTCGAGTTATGATATCTATCCCATCTATTTTACTATTGCCAGGGCTTAATTTCTAACAAAAAAAAAGTGAAGGAGCCCTAATATTATGATACATCGATTAAAAAATTGAATGGCTGCAAAAGAATCGATAAATCATGCGAATTATTTATGTTCATTTTTCTGGACAACAAAGTTTATGACTTTAATCAAAAATTCATTCTTTTTTCATGACAGTGTCTATTTAGGGGTTCTGGCTAATATTTAAATAATCGCCGAAAGTGAAGAAGAACCGGAGCCAAGCTCCGGTGGGCTCCCGCCCAATTTAAGCCTTGACTATTACGCAATTATAATAGACCAAAGAAGCATGACGCTTAAGCGATTTTACTAGATTATTTATCTTATAGTGTTTAATATTTATATTACATATATCTAATATAATTATACCTAATAAAATGCATTCTATTGGACTTTTATTGTTAGCAAAATTGACAAATATTCTCAGTGTGATGAGCGTGGTTGGAGGCTCTTGGCAATACTATGGATGTTGAGTTCAAGTTATTAATATCATAAAATAACAAAATGAAACATTAAAATACTGCCTTTAACATAAAAAATATCTTTTGACGTAATTTTGCGCATAAAAATCTTTATACAAAATATTTAATTGAGAACATAAAAGTTTTTAAATATTTAAAACGCTTACATATAACTGTATAGCCATTATGTTAGTAATTTTTAATTAACTTTTGTTTTCCATCGTCCCTTTTTTCCTAGATTTGATTCCAGTCTGAGTACCCCTTATTTACTAATAGTACATCGCTTTTTTTTTTTTTGGTAATGAGAAATGGCGGCCAACAGAACAAAATATTTCTTCGTTCTTAACCGAGTACTCAATCCATGCATGTTTTTCATACCAGATACTGTGCAATAATCTATACTTATCACCCATGTGTCGGCGGGAAAAGTCAAGTTTTAGCTGTGTTGGCTCTTCGTTTACACAGTGCATATTCTGACTCCTATATACAATAAATACACTGACCCCGTATAAAATTGCACTTCAAAACAACTCTATTGCAATTATATTTTTAAGAAAAACCCGCCTATTCACACGGTGATAAAAGTTCAAACATTTACCTTTCACAAAAAAAAAAAATGCGCACCCGGCCCACCCGCTAAAACCGCCACTGCCTGCCTCCACTTCACGTCAAACTTGGCATCATGAAGCAATTGGTGAAAGCCCTGTCAAAAGATGGTGATAATTTTAGATACCTGGCAAGTAAGTTTTCAGGGCTGTCAGAAGCGAAGCGGAAAGGGTTTTCGTCCTTCCTGACATTCAAAAACTCATAACAGGCAAAATCTTTAAAACCAAAATGGAAAACATTGAGAGGTCAGCTTGAAAATCCTTTAAAGAAGTTGTAAAGAAGTTTCTTGGCAAGCAGAAAGACCCTGACTTCAAGAACGTCGTAGGAAACATGCTGGAGAACTTCAAAGCCATAGACTACTCAATGAGCTAGAAGATCTACTTTTTAACTGCCATCTAAGCAATTTCCCAGAAAATCTAGGCTCTGGAGTGAAAAGCAAGGAGAGAGATTCCACCAGGACATAAAGGGAATGGAATGGAGGTATCAACATCATAGAGCAGATTACTGCTGGATGCTAACTAGGGAGGAGGCGCAAGCAGCGCACAGGAGAAAGGGTTCTAAACAGAGCTTCGAGGGGAAGGAAAAGAGACATTATAATGATTTTTAACTTTGTGGTGGCTATGAAAAATATAACAAAGCAGTAAAATGTAAAATAAATCTTATTTTTAAGTTTCTTCGTAAATAAAGTTTTTTAACACTGCTAGATCTTCTGTGATTTTCCTGGGTCTTTTTCCTCACTTTATGGAAAACTCTTACGTGATAGAAGAAGGAAGAGCTTGGCATTTCTGAACTCAGCTTACCGAAAAACATTAGAAAAACCTAAAACGGGACAGAAACAAAAATTAAAAAGTATTATTTCGCAGGTCTGTGTTATTAATTTCGTTTTAACCGCAAAGTTTTCCTTACTGTATAATTAATTTAATTTATTTAATGTTTATTTTTTTAATTTGTATTTATGGAGAAATGTTTAATTAAACGTCAACAACCTCCGACCAATTATAAGACAATCTAATACTACTCCAATGAGCATCGGTTCCAACAATAAAAGGTAAGAGCACGCTTCTTATTTTAATTTTTGATGATTTCAATAACATTATTATGTTAAATAATTAATGATTTTAATTTATAAAACTTTTCTTCTTATTTAACTAGCTTAATGAGGCCATAATACTTATATATGGAGTTAAATTGTTACATTTCCAAATAATCACCTTTCCTAATCCAAAAGTTCATAAAAATTACAGTTTCTAGTAATAAAAACTTTGTAATAATCCTTACACATAAAGTGTGTTTATTATAATTCATTGTGTTGTACAGTAGATTCTCATTACAACGCCCAAATATGCGGGGCCAGTGAAAATATTTTTTTGTAAAGAGATTTTCATTATAACGGAATTGTTATTTATTTATTAATAATACAAATATTTACAAACGTATATCGCCTGACCCGTCTCCGTTCTCAGTCTCGCAACAGAGACAACCTGTTTAGACACTCAAATCCAATATCCGCCTAAACCTTCTCAAAATACCACTAATTAAACCAATCGGTACGCCATTATTTAAAAGTACCTTAATAACCTTAAAATTCCTTTAAAGAAGTTGCAGTTATTTTTGCATACCCTATTAATCCGGCATAGTTGCGAAATAATGATATTTTTAAACACTTTCTTGCTTAAACAGGATCCGAAGTTTGACAGTAGCACAACCTGGAAACTGAAGTCTGCTCTTTTATCACATATACAGCATTGTAGTTCTTTGTCTTCAATTTTGAATATTTTAATATCTGGAAATGAAATACAATCCGGACTCTTAGTTTCTTTGAGCTTTAGACTGTTCGGGTAAATGACAATACTCAACTTGTTGAAGTCTCTGCAATTGAAGACTATAATGTCATCTATGTACCTCATTGCGGTTATTCCTAATCCTTCATTTTTCTTTTTGTGAAAATATAAAAATAAATCTGCTAACGAACTAGAAAAACAACAACCCATAGGAATGCCTTCTTTTTGTCTGTAATATTCAATTCCGTTAAATAGCACATTTTCGAAGACCCCAAAGTCAAAAAGCGCATTCCATTGAATTTCCCCAATCTTTATAATATTTTCAAACCTTTAGAATAGGTAGGCCCCAAGTTGTTTCATCTCATCAAGAGGGATACTAGTGAAACAGTTTTCAAAATTAAATGTCGCAATGAAAATTCAATCAAAAAAATTACGATGGACAGTCTTTGTTAATCGATCTTTAATTAATGAACAATCTTTTATTAGTCGGAAAAAGGTATTGAAGAAAAAAGGAAAACCAAGCAGACATTTTGAAATGTTTCTCGAGGAAAAATAATGCAGGTTGAAATAAAAAATTTGCATATTCAGTGTTATTACGTATTTTTACTGTGCTTATAAAAACTTTTGTAAAGAATTTAATAGGCAAGTTCATGTTGCAATTCAATTTTATAAATACTGGTATGCATGTTAATACATACATACTAGCATAAATACTAGGTATTAGTAGGTAATTCGATATACCGCCAAACTTCTTTGTAACGGATGGTGGCCCCAAATCGGGATTTGACTATATAGTATATATATATAACTCAGTTTGAAACCCGTTAACTTTAAATATTGACCTTAGTCCATTTTAAAACGTGCTTCTTTTTTATTTATTTGCAATTTAATTGCAATTTGTCGTAAGGATAGCAAAGGCCTCGCCGCCCCGGGACCCACAGTTCTCCGAGCTTCTTAGGGCCTAGGTAACCAACCCCCCAGACTACGATGAGGAGCAATTTAGCTTTCCTTTTTGTTTTGATGCAATTGAGAGTCGAGCCCGGGATAGCCGTGCACTAGGTAAATGCGTTGCCACTGCAGGACTGGCTGCGCGCTCAGAAACAAACACTGAATTTCTTTTTGACATTTTCTCTGAATAATAAGAACTAACAGCACGTTTAAGACGTCATTTTGATTTTCAACAGCTTTTGTAGGTATTTCGTAATACGGGCTCAGGGGCGTAACAATGAAAAAATTTTGCGAACCAGTGTTGCCAATCTGTCCGAAGGAAATATCCCTCAAAGGAAGGCAAATTTTCCCACACTAGCTCGAAATTTCCCTCAATTTTTTTTTAACGAGAAAATGAGTTTTCATGTGTTCTCATATTTAGACACCTACACGCGTCTTTCAATGTAAAACGGTACAAAATTGTACTATACGATTCCTACAACTGTATATTACGACTAATATATGTAAAAATGATGTTCTTTAAATTTTGGGGGGGTGTGGAGGTTGTGTTTTCTCAAAATATTGATTTTGTAACATATCTCCTTTTAACAACGACTACTTCAATTATATGTGTATTTATTTCATTGAAAAAATTAATAAGATATAAATTCATTTAGAAAATTGTTACTCCAATTATGCCTAATACAGATCTACATTTTTGTGTAACTTCAAAAGATTGTTTTTGATTGGAAAAGTGCAGCTACTGACGTCTTTTGATTGGAATGACAAGCGAATTACTGCTACAGTATTCAAGGCGACCTGTTGAATGGGATAAACTTGCATTAGTAGAAATGAAAAAAATAAGATGACTTTAAAAAATACTTTCGCCGTAATTCCTGTCAGCTGTTTTGAGGAAAGATTGTTTTCACGACTTTCAAAAATATCGCAGTAAGCAGAAATGAAGTTGGAGCCACTGGTGATCAAAAGGTGAGATTATTATGCAGTGACCTACAACTATTCAAGGAAAGGTTTAATACAAACAAACCATTTTTTAACACAAAATTACTTTTTTTTTACGTACACCACTACCTCACCAGTGGTTAATCATCACTATAAAAAAAGGAAGCAAAATAAACTGTGTTAAATTTAGAGTTAGTTTGCTTCTTTGGCAGATTTTCTAATTATATGTGTGCGTGTATTTATTTCAAGAAAAAATGCGTGAAAATTGTTTTGACAGAAAATTTCTTTTCTGTCGTACGAAATTTAATTTTCAAAAGATTGTTAAAATAATGCTAACGTCGCACACGAGGTAAGGTTTTAACCTCCACAACTTCCTTGTTTGTGCATGGCATTTGGTCATTAACTGCTTCGTATTAGGAATGAGCATCGATGCTTTCAACATATAGTGCAATCCCGCGAACTCGACTCTCGGATATGTCGACATTCCGGGTAACTCCACATTTCTTAAGATTTTGTTTGGTCTAATGCATTGTGTATAGAGAAAAAGCTCACTAAGTCGACATTTCAAAACGTAAACTCGCGTAAGTCGACACAAATTTACGTCCATTCTAATTTTCGAACGTTGACTACAAAAATTAATGGGAAAATTTTCTTTGAGAAAATAGAAAAATGTTAATGGTTCTCGATAACGCCCGTCTTATCCTCGTGTAGAAAATCTATCAGCAGTCTAACTATGATTCTTGCCTCCCAATGTAACAACTGATTCACAGCATCCATACCAAAGTATTATTCAAAACGTTAAACTTTTCTCTTCTGTTAAAAATTCGATAACCTTCATGATTATTTTAAAAGTATTTAAATGTATTTACGTATTATGTACTAAAATCATTTGCGATAAAAAAAACTTCCCAACTATTTTCGAAGTATCTGAAAAATCTTTTATCGAGTTAACAAGACTATCAAGTTCAAACACATTTATGCATCGCCATAAGTGTTGATTCACTGTGTAATTTAATGTGAACAAAATATTTATAAAAATGTTTACATTAAAGTAAGAAATAATTAGCAAATTATGTTTTTTTTTCTTTAGAAATTTAAAATGTTTTTTAAAAGTTATTTTTTAAAATATCCCTCTACTCCGATAACCCGACACCCGCATAACTCGACATAAATCTCTGATCCCGTGACGTGTCGAGTTACCGGAACTCCACCATATATGATGAATGACTGATGTTTTGAGACCATCAATGTTTTTACTGTATTATCGATTTTTTTTTTATTAATGCAAGGGATTTGTGATTTAATCTCAGGTTTTGACAATCTAAAATGCCAATTTTAATAAAACCATACAAAATAATGACAGCAAATACAATTTAAATTTTATATTAATATAATATATGTATATAATAAATGTTATATTACACTTACACTAAATATTTAGTAATTGAAGTGCTGGAAAATTTCTCGTTTAAAAATTTTTCGGAAAACCCAAAACACTAGTCATTACACACATGCACGTAGTACAATAGTTCCTAACAGTGGCGTAGGCAGGAAGTTCACAAGGGAGGGGTTACAGAGCTAAAACTTATATATTTCTATGTTAAGTATACAAAATTGCATTGCGATGGGGGGGTTACAATTCCCAAAACCGCCTCCTGGATACGCCTATAGTTCCCAACCTTCTTCAATTCGCGACCATCTTTTATAGCAGCCAATTAATCCGCGACCCCCTTTTATAGTAACCAAAAGATCTACGACCCTTCTGTCCGTCTCATAGGTGTACGCAGAAAGTTCGTAAGGGGGGTTTATAGGCTCAATGGGGATTACAGAGCTACAACTCATATATTCCTATGTTAAATATACAAAATTTCATTGCAATGGGGGGTTACAACCCCCATCAACACCCCCTGCGTGCGCAAATGGTCCGCCACCACACTTGCATAATAAAAGCATTTTTAACAGTTTAAACACATTAAATATAAATTATATATATTATATTAATAAAATAATTGCAACTAAACATGGTAGCGCCGTCTCCCCACCAGACATCAGTTCGCGACCCCCAGGTTGTAACCACTGACGTAGGATGGTGAAAACTAGAAGACGTGCCAAAGGCCGATTCTCTGCATTTTCCCCTACTGCCTTTAAAAAAGTAAGTGCTGACATAGATGGTTATCTTGTTGCTATGTTATATTACATTCAAAAATCAATATTTTTTAGAAACTCTTATTATAAATTGGCATCTGAGAATATTAATAGAATTGAATAAATATTCAAAATATTCACAAATAAGATCCTATAATATATATAATTTAATTGTAGTTATATTTGTGCTTAATAGATGGTGCTGGCATATTCAGTCGTTTTAAATTTGAATATTATGTGCTTCCGTCATTAAATCCAGAAAATATTCATATGATGTCAATTAAAAAAAACCAGAATAACGGGTAATATACTCAGGCCTATATTATTTTTATTTTATTTTACCAACTGCCTATTTTAATCGGGGTTCTACTATGCATATTATATTACAGCGCCATCTTTTGAGACAAATTTCAACGAAGTTATTGATTCCACTTAAAAGACCGGATTCGTCATTATCAACTATCAAAAGTGTGGACCGCACACATGTGTCCAACATGACCCTCTCCAGACGACTGAGAGAGCGGAATTTACGCTCGCGCCGACCGTTACGCCGCTTACCTCTCACGCCTTTACACCGTCAAGTCCGATTACAGTGGTGCCGGGCTCGATCAACTTGGAACTGCGCTGACTGGGGACGTATAGTCTTTAGTGACGAGTCCCGTTTCCAACTGTGTCCTGACGACAACTGCAGACGTGTCTGGAGACGTCTAGGGGGGGCGTGAGAATCCTGCCTTTACTATCGCACGCCACACATGCCCACAACAGGGCGTTATGGTCTGGGATGCCATCTCCTTTGATAGCCGGACCCTTTTGCGACACCCTGGAATTACGTTTCAATAAGACAATGCCCGGCCGCACACGTCACGTGTTGCTATGAATTGTCTTCAAGCTTGCCCAAGACTTCCTTGGCAAGCCAGGTCTCCTGATCTCTCTCCTATAGAGCACATTTGGGACCCTATGGGAAGGCGATTGCAACCATCCAGGAATGTTGACGATTTAGCCCGATAGTTGGTGACAATTTGGCAAGAAATTCCGCAGGACACCATCCGGGATCTTTATCAGTCTATGCCACGCCGGGTGACAGCTTGCATCCAGGCCAGAGGTGGACCAACGCCTTATTGACTTCCTCCTTTTGTAACGGTCAAACTCTGCAATAAATCATTCAATTGTTTTAAAATTTTAATCTTTCGTTTTCTATGCATGTTCTTTACGTCCACCAATTTTTATCGCAATCGGACAACTCCTCCTTGATGCGTCGATTTGTTTGTTATAGAGTGTATATTTTCTAATGTTGATTATTTGCAGCTGTATATTAATATATAATTGCTGTTAAAACTGTCCTATTAATTATGGAGAAGTTTTTTCTATATATATATAGCAAAATTGTAGTATGATTGTGACATGTACCTTCTAATGTAATATACATACACTACACTTAAGCATATATTAATTTAGACAAAGTTAAAGTAGAAAAGTAATATAACACTAGGTAGTCAAACCAAGT